>OX246739.1:69998624-70211963 GCA_945910005.1 Isoperla grammatica | reverse complement strand
TCTGAGTTGTTTACGGTGGTTTGAAGTGGTGCACGAGGAACTTGTAGGGTTTGCTTCTCTCTGCTAGTTTCTCGGCCTCTGTATGTAATGTCCATATTAGTGTGTCTATCCTGAGTGAGTCTGGGTTCTTTATTATGTAATCTATTGTGTTTCCTATGGTCCATATTGTTGCTGAATGTAGTTTTTTTTCTTGGTTGTATCAGTGAGTCAGGTGCCGCAATGTCTCCATACTGTATCTGAGCCGGGAGAGACCTGAATGGGGGTGCCACCTGCAGCTGGAGCCATCGCCACAGCGCCCCTGCACCTCCGCACGACGTAAGGCGGTGGCAGGTGTTGTCAATGAGATTACATTTTGAGCATAGCGGTGATTCGTGTAATTTAATTTTGTGTAACCGTTCATTTGTCGGAAGTAGGTTATTAATAATTTTGAACCATGTGGATTTGACTTCGGACGAAAGTATTGACATATTTGTGTTTCTTGATATTTGTCTCCAGTTTGAGCGCGGCCATTGCTTCATGATATTTCTCTGACTGGGTCTATTTATTGTGATAAGGTGGCGATATATTATTTTTACGCTGTTTGTGGTCGTTGTCAGGAAGGGTTGCAAGTAACTCATTTCTAGGATGTATTTTTGGATGTATCGCATTCTGTACGGAATATGACTAATATCGACTGGGGATGTATACGAAGACGGTGCAAGGCATGGGAAGAGCTCGTTTGTGGCTATTACACTAGGATCATTTAGACAGTTTATGGTCCGGTTAAGATACAGCGCTACGCACTTTGTCTTGATGTCTGTCAAGCCAAGTCCTCCTTGGCTGGTTGGTTGGATGCTATCGTCCTTCGTAGTTCGAAATATGCTGCCTGCCCATATGAACCAGCCAATGGCTGACGTCATTGCGCGAGCTATTGGGTCAGGAATAGGCAGAATTTGTGCAATGTATACAACTTTTGAAATAACATAAGTATTGACGTATTGGACTCGTTGATACAAGTTGAGTGCTCTCTTCGTGTGCTGTTGAAGAGCGCCTTTAAGTTGATTGATGGTTGTTCTCCAGTTTATATATATCATTCTAAGTGGGCATCTTGTGAATGTTATCCCCAAAATGGTATGTTGGTCCGTTTGAGTGTACCAATTTTGTTCCCATGTTGACGTGCCAAACCCTATAGGGACCAGTTTTGTCTTCGAACCATTTGTTATGGCCCCCGACGCCGTATTGTAGGTATCCAACAATTCCTTGACTTTAACTGTGTCTGACGGACCGGAAATGAATGCCACTACGTCATCGGCATGTGCTTTACATGTTAGTTGCCTACCGTTGAACCTGACCCCTGATATTGTTGTATGAAGTTTTCGCAGTAACGGGTCAATAGAAATTGCATACATTGCCATCGATAATGGGCATCCCTGACGCACCGATTTAATTATTTGCAGCGGTGTTGACAGAGTCCCATTAATCAACAGCTGTGAGGAAGCTCCTGAGTACATTGTACGAATTGCGGCTATAATTTTATTGCTGTAACCAAACGCTGCCATGCATTTAAAAAGATATGTGTGGCTAACTCTATCAAAGGCTTGATTAAAGTCTATTGATAACATCGCTGCCGGAACTTTATGCAGAGAGGTCCATCCTACTGTGTCCCGGTATTCCGCAAGAGTGTGGAGAATGTTCCGTCCTGGTACAGCGCACGACTGATGTTCACTAATCACATCTGGAAGAAGTATAGGGACACTCGCTTTGCGAGGACACGTGCTACAATTTTGTAGTCGGAATTTAGTAAAGTGATGGGCCTGAAGTGGCTTACCTGTGTGGGATTCGGTTGTTTTGGTATCAACACTATGATCCCTGCATTAAATTCAGCTGGAACTGTTATGTGGCTATTCCATTGTAAAATCTCGTTACAAATATCGGTGATTGTCGACCCAACAGTGTCCCATATTCTTGTGTAAAATTCCTTTGTCAAGCCGTCTGGTCCTGGCGATTTGTTTTTGGGACTTCCAATAAGTGCCCTGTACACTTCCTCGTTGGTTATTTGGCGGTTCATCGTTGTCTTGTCTTCCTCTGTGAGTGTTGCGCTGATATTACTTAGTAAATTGTGTACTGATCCAGGATTTGAGTGATCTATTGTTGATAGAATGTTTTCGTAGTGTTTGTGGAATGAATCTGTAATTTGTGCTGGAGATGTCTGTGTTCCGTCCGCAGTGGTGAGTGAGGAGATATAATGGCGCCGTCCTCTCTTTGCTTCTTTGATGAGGTGATACAGGGATGCTCTTTCGTCCGCTACACAGTCTGTCTCTCGCGATCGCACCAATATCCCCGTTGAAAGTTTTTTCTGGTGTTGTAGTATCATTGCTTTTGTCCGCCGTATCTGTGTGTTATTTTGATATGTATTACCACCTTGTCTGATCAGATGCTGGAGATTATAATAGTAATACTCTACTGTTTGTTTCTCTCTACGGGATTTTTCTGCTGCTAACGACATGCATGATGTTTTCAGCCGAGGTTTCACATAATATATCCACCATTGGAGAGTTGTACGGTAATGTTTTTGTTGTTTCTTCCATCTATGAATGCGTGATGTTAACTCTTCCATAATCTTCTCGTCCGTTAAGAGAGAGTTATTCAGTTTCCATGGATATCTGCCGACTGGAGGAGTGGGTGTGTTCAACTGGAGTGTTGTGGAGTAACAGCAATGATCGGAGAAGGATACCGCGTCTATGCTAGCGGTTCCTATGTGTGACGTCATACTTTTAGATACATATATTCTGTCAATCCGACTTGCTGAGTTGTGACATATGTATGTAAATGCTCGTCTGTTGGTGCTTTTATAAGTCCATGTATCTTCGAGTTGAAGTCCCTGCGTCAAATCAGCTAGTGCTGGACAGTTATTGAAATTGGGCGTCTGATCTCCCGCGTTTAACACACAGTTAAAGTCACCACCTATGCAGTAGAGTTTGTTACTTTTTCGAATTAAAGGTATTATGTCTTCGCTGAAAAATTTCTTCCGTTCTTGTTTTGCGTGCGACCCTGATGGGGCATAAATGTTGACGAACACTACATCCTGGTAAATACCCGAGATCGCTCGCCCGTTTGGGACATATTCGAAATCACGTATTTCTATGGTTTGTCTGTATACTAAGGCTGTACCTGTCCCATTTTGATTTAGATTAGTGACAAATTTGTATCCTGTTATATATGAAAAATCGTCAATATTTACTTCTTGGAGAAATAATACATCTATGGACTGTTGGTAAATATAATTTTTTAGAAGATTCTTTTTTAATTCACTATGAATGCGGCAAATATTCAAAGTTGCAATTCTTATAAATTGCTGGTTAGCAGCCATCAGTAGAGTGCGATTACTTGTTATGAGCGTCTGTTTTTGGGTTGGTTGTTCTGTCGTCTGTATTTTTTTTTACAGGCTTGTTTAAGTTTACAAAATGGGACTTGCCTATTTGTTTATCTTTATCTCGACTTTTTTGTTGTCTTGTATTTTCATTTGCTATGCGTACTGGTAGAGATCTGAGTGCGTGAGTGTGTCTTGGTTCGCCGTCTTGTTGTTGCTCTTCACTGTCATCATTCATTTCGTCATCAGAGGTCGGTGAAAATACGTCACTTGTGTAGTCATCTTCCATTGGCTGTTGTTTGTTCTGTTGTGGTATGGTAGTTGTCTTTGTTTTGTTTGGGGGTGTGGGAGGAGTTAGTTCCTCTTCTTGTTCACCCCAACTCAGTCTGTGCTTCTGACCTCTCTTTTCCACTTCCTTATCAGTGTCGCTGTTAGCTTTGTCAGTCATATTGTTTGTCTGCGTCATGCCATGTGCGTTATTTATGTTTTCTGGTTGTTGTGGTTCCCTGACTAGGAGCAGCGCTCTGTTTTTCGGGCAATCTGCTTTCAGGTGATTCACGTCATTACAAATACGGCAAGTTTGTGGCTGGCCTGGATATGTAACGACTACTCTCTGATTGTTTATTATCAAGTATGACGGTATGTGTGTTTTTAATGCCATTTTAACTGCACGGACTCCGTTTCGGACCCCATATATCATGTTCCTCCCCCATACTTCATCTCTAATTCCAAAGATTTGTCCGTAATCACGCAAGGCATTATTAATTTCGCTGTTCGGTAATTCTAAAGGGTAATTATGCACTCGTACAATTATATTGCCGTCTTCATTTGTAAGTGTTACGTCATAAGTGGTTCCGTCTTCTGTCTTGTACGTCAGCCTGCCCTCATACTGTTCCATAGTTTTTTCCACAAGTAATTTACTTATTAGTTTAATGTAGACCATACCTTTCGTCCAATCCAGCTGCAACCCTTCTACTTGGTCTTGTGTGAACTTTAACATGCCTGATATCCACCGATGAATGTCGTATGCCGAGGGCAGCGGTTGAACGTTCCTAAAGTTCAGTCCGATGGTATTCTTCCTTATTTGCTGCATTTTACGAATAGTCTGTTATCAAATGTCACTTCACTATATTTGTTATTTCACTTGCTACACTGGTATGGTGCACTATCACAACGATCACAGTATTGCGTCCGCTCACCTTGCCTGCCGAGGCAGGAATAGTATGGGAACGCGGGGGGAGGAAACATGATGACGACCGCGTGAGATGAATCAAGGAATGACAAAAGATATTCTCGAAGCCCTCTTTGCGGGCACCAGTCACTACAACGAGTGACCCAAATTGGCCGGTTCTACTTCAGCAATAACAAACTTGCGTAGCCCATACATGAGATGCATAAGGTGGAAACTGAGTTGAGTTCGCTTCCTTGGTAAGAGTTCATCTAAGATACTACACAATAACGTTACACGAAACACTGAAGTTATATTCAGAGACAGTCAATAGTTAGAACCCTTTAAGCCGTCCTTAGTATAGTTTACTGCGAATAAAACCAAGGAACGTGGGTTCGAAGCCCGCGTGGGTTGTGTTGTCTACTCGAGCCTGAAATATCATAAATGAACACCTATCAAGTAATACGGTGTAAAATATGCGACATGGCGTATGTTTATAATACAACTAGGAAAACGCTCTGTTTGACGCGTTGATAAGCGAGCGCGTCCATATCTACGAACGTTCTGGCGAAAAGATCTCAAAGCTAATAAAAACAACAATTATTAACAACAATTCAAGAATGTGCATTTCAAATTTTTTTCTAATTTCCATAGCTATTATCTATTATAGGTCTTCCCGATATTGTTGAATGCAGTGCAAGTGCAATTTGTGTTGCTAAGAATTTTCGTTGTCAATGTGTCTAGTGTTTTCGCGGCGGTCCGCCACCGTTACTAACAGTTAATTAAGCGAGCGAAGCGAGCGTGTCCACGAGACCCTTATGGCGTTCTGTTTTTTTTTTTTTTTTTTTTTTGTGTGCTAGACTCTTATGGCACTTCATTCTGTTTGTTTTTTGTTTTGTTTTTATGTCTGTCGATAGCGGTCGAACGGAAAGTCCGATCAACTTGAAACAACATCGACAGACATAAAAACAAAACAAAAAACAAACAGAATGAAGTGCCTAAGAGTCTAGTACACAAAAAAAAAAAAAAAAAAAAACAGAACCAAGTGCCATAAGAGTCTCGTGGAGACGCTCGCTTCGCTCGCTTAATTAATTATTAATAATTTAGCAATACATATGCCAGCCAATCAGCGTACATGGTATATGCTTACACGAGTAACAATATACGACACGATTGACACGATTGACATATTATTTAACATTCTAATTGTTTTTTAGAGACACCATAAAATAGAGATTTCGGTGCAAATCCCTTCCTAAGGCCAACATTCCTTGTTTCATATTTAATACGTGTAATACAGTCTTTTACTAGTGCATGTTTTAAATATTTTTTAAATTTCACGTATTTTCTCCTACAACTCTTCGGCACTCATTTTGCATCCCATACGGTAACTGATTGTTATTTCTCTTCAACGTGTATTGTTTTTTTGGGGGGGGGGAAATTAGATTAAGCCAAAAGATATAAGGGTGAGTCCAGGAGAGTTAAAACATGACCTGTTCGACACTTGATTTACTACGACGCCGAGTGTACAACAATGCACAGACACCGGATCATCGTGTACACGAGTGTACAAGCGTCACGTAGGCTGTGTACAGACTCTCAATGCAGCGTGTCTTGGCTAGGAAACTACTCAGTCATAGATTATCATTATAATTAATTGACATGTTTCTTTATAGAGCCACTTGTTACCTTAGTGCGCATGCGTGGCAGGTTGCGTGCTAATGCTAGGTGTAGTCTCAATGGCGGGGTGGAACTGCCTTGTAAGTACTAACACAACATCCTGTCGAGACTTGTACGTATGTGTCTTGGTGAACGGTGATCGCATACCTATCATATAGTTGTCCCAAGACTACCTTACACATGCAGCCAACGGTTTAGCCGCGGTCGACTAGCCGATTCCCATACGAACACCGAGGTTAAGCAACCTCGGGCTAGGTCAGGAGGTGGATGAGTGACCACTCTCCTCTGAAACACTAGCTACCGTTGGTTAGTACAGATTGTAGTGTTCGAAAGCTTGTGTAACAGCTTCGTTCTTCTCGTCAACTGCTTGGCAGTCCAGGTTAGTGGAGGAACCTATATGACTGGTCAAAGTTGCACCGTCCTTTCGGATGGGACGTAAAGCCGCCGATGGTCTCCTTGGTACTTTTCGACAGGAGTAGGCTACGTGCCGGTACCAGGCTTCCCCTCCTCCCTTCCTCATTATCATTCATCAATCATCACTCATCAGGCTAAAGAGGGCATTGTGCCCTACACTGGCCATAAATACAATAACGTAAAGTAAAGTATAAGTATGAACTATAAAGTATAAAGTAATTGGTGTGCATACAGCCTACTGCAACTGTTGGTTCAATCAAGAAATTAGAAGATGCCCTGATTTGCTCTTTAGATTAAAACTGTACCCCCCCCCCCCCCCCCCGCACTCGAGATTACGACATATTTCATGTCGTAAATAAAAACACTCACAACACGAACAGTAACCACGGTCATAACATAAAAAAAAAAACACTTTACCAAAGTGCGTTAATTTTCGAGAGCATTCACTCTCTTTCTCAGGCGCAAAGGCCGAAGACAATGTCCCCCCTCAAACAGTGAAACAAACAGCGACAGTGAAACTAACGCACTTTCGTAAGTGTTTTTTTTATGTTATAACAGTGGTTGTACTTTTCGTGTTGTGTGTGTGTTTTTTTTTTATTTCAAATTCTCTCGGTCAAGACGAGTCTTGGTTTCATCATTTTTATGTCGTGATTCCCGTTTCAAAGTTATTTTATGGTTATTGGTCGATACATTTACAAAATTAAATCGTGTACGGAAAGAAACCTGTATGCTCGTTTTCTATACCCCCATCTAATTTTCGAAGTGGTCGTGGGGGGTTGAGGGGGGGGCGTGCTCCGCCCCAGCGGGAGTGCGTGCACGTCAACTCAGATCGCAACTGCCAAGTGTAATGCGACGAGGTAGATGGATAAGTAAGTAAGTGGACCGTGTATCAAATGACGCAATGTTATAACACGTCTGGCTTGGCTGGAGTTGCATTACCACTCTTCCTTTCATTCGCTACCGCTTTACGGTAACTTTCCTTCCTCGGAGGGAAAGTGAAGCTCCTACACGTCGTTCCAAAAGAGTTGATCACTTCCTCCATGCGTTTGTTACACATTTGTTTTGTGGTATCTGGTTTGACTGCTATTGCTGTGCCAACCGAGCTGAGACACTGTTTGGCGTGGGAGTCTACTCAATAGTAGGTTACCTATAGGCTACCCAGGCTACCTATATGCTACCTAGGCTACCTATACGCTACCTGTATGCTACCTAGGCCACCTATATGCTACCCAGGCTACCTATAGGCTACCTGGGCTACCTAAATGCTACCCAGGCTACCTATATTCTACCTAGGCTAATATTAGGCTACCTATAGGCTACCTATAGGCTACCTAGGCTATAGTAGGCTAATAGTAGGCTAGGCTATAGTAGGCTAGGCTAATAGTAGGCTAATAGTAGGCTACCTATAGGCTACCTAGGCTAAAGTAGGCTAATAGTAGGCTACCTAAGCTAAAGTAGGCTAATAGTAGACTACCTATATGCTACCTAGGCTATAGTAGGCTAATAGTAGGCTAGGCTAAAGTAGGCTAGGCTAATAGTAGGCTACCTGCAAATACAGGCTCTTGTGTCATATCATCTTACACACACAGGACATATGAACATTCGCAAGTAAAAGTATGACTGTGCTCACGTTTTTCTTCGACGCTTTTAGCCTACTATACTGTACACTCTTATCAGTGTGACCAACATACATGCACATTACACATGTACATGTACACATGTTGCACAGTCATGTTGTGTATACATCTGATACATAATACATAACAAAACGACGGATCCCTCCATAACAATGTCAAGGTTTTCTATGTGTTGCATTGTGTTGCGTTGATAACTTCAGGCTTGCACGTAAAATGCTATTTAATTTTCAACTAACATTTGATACCAGTTGTTTCGCCTTGTCAGGTTATCATCAGGTAATCTCTACCTGTGTTTGTAAGATAATTTAAGTATGTTTCCTGAATGTGGTTGATACAGTGGTGTATTCGAGCCTAGGCGGGCTTAGGCACTTTTATTTAGAGGCTAGGCTAGCCTAGGCTCTTTATCACAGTACTGTTGTTTAAATTTCAAGGACCCATGTAGTATTCATAATATCTATAATTGAGAACAAATATTTTACCTCAACGTCTTTATGTATTCAGGTTTAATTTCTGTAAAATCTTTTTCCAGACACTTAAAACAATCGCCATCGCCCCCCCCCCCCCAACCCCCGTGCACACGTAAATTCGGCCGCCTAGGCACTTAATATTTTACGAATACACCACTGGGTTGGTTGCACCCAACTGTCTGTCATTTCAGTGTTCAAGATGAACCTTCTTTTACTGCCCCGTGTTGATAACGGGCAGGCTCAGAGGGTTTGAATGCTCGAGGGTTGAAGATATAGTAGGGTGCATAATACATACCACAAGGAAATCATAGCTGCAAGACAGAAATCGACTGTTTCGTGGTTTGCCATAACCGTATTAGATTTGAATAAGTCTATGTGCACTGGATTATTAGCTCAAGAAAACAAAATATATAAGACAGGTCGGGTTTTTAATAAGTTTAAGTTTACCCTAGACCTTGTAGCTTGTTTATGATTCAGCTAATTTACACTTACTCAAAGCGTGTTTGATGCAATGATTGCATTTAATTATTCTTTAACAATTGAAACTGATTTGCAGTGGGGGAAATAATTATATAATTTATTATGTTTTTCGTTGCTATGACGGCTGCAATGTCACACAACGTCACAGAAATGGGAATTTCCAAAGTAAAAACCCCAGCCTATCCGAAATTGAAAGTGATATTACCATTGAGTTGAGATTGATTACCATTCTAAGCGCAATGAAGTTACTCCTGCATTGGAAGCAGGAAATAAACCTACAAAACCCAGTATCGTACAGTGATCTTTATAGTGTGTTCAGAAAGTGAAGCATACATATTAGTTTTATGTTTTGGATGCTGACGTCTTGGTTTTCACACAAAAATATGTCATTTTGTAGGAAATAATATATTTAGACATGTTCATAGTTTCTTTATAGTGTGTTCAGAAAGTGAAGCATACATATTAGTTTTATGTTTTGGATGCTGACGTCTTGGTTTTCACACAAAAATATGTCATTTTGTAGGAAATAATATATTTAGACATGTTCATAGTTCCCACCTGACGTCACATACATGATTTAGGATTCATGATCAAGTAGAACTAAATAATAAACAATCACAATTAACTATACACATGCCAATGCTATCACCACGCTGAATTTTAAAGAATCAAAGTATATTTCTTCTACTAAAATAGGCTTCAATTGTTTCGCCATGGCAACGTACACGAACTGTCAAGTTTGTTCACAAAGATGGCCGCAACCTATGAATTACAACAATGGGGTGGCCGCCCGTACTGCCCAACCGTCGACCAAGCACAAAGAAAGCATGTGTGCATGTGCAATGTTTTACTAGTAAACATCTTTCAACGTATAAACACGATACAAATCTACCTTTGTTGAAAAATGTTTTTCATTATTTCAATGCGGGAACATATTTATGTAATTACTTGTATTACTCCTACACACGGCCTACTCGACACTACCTCGTTGTTGCAGCCATGGGAAAGTCAATTAGATTTGCCCTTGCGGTGAAAATTCGTGTAACTCTCAGATATTCAGTTTAGTATAAAATAATGAGATTCGGATAAAATGTATCTGGTGTGAAATTAATTTCTTTTGTGCGTTGTTTTTACGGCATGTGTCTCCCAAGAATTACCCAGACTATTCATGCGTGACTTTCGAAATGCAGCTCCCCCGAAATTTCTCTCTCGATGGCTTGTCTGCCTGTATGGATGGTTGTCGCCCGAGGCGGGCGGAACCACTGCCTGCTCAATGGTCTCGTTTCACTTCCCGCGTTACGAAATCACGGCTTCCTTGGTCGCTCGCGTGCATAGGATGGGAACTACTGTGTATTTGCTGTGTACAGTGCAGATATATTAAGTTTGACATAGTTTAAGCATGGACTTATTATAGTAACTTCGTTACTGGACTTGAATCAGCTGACAAATCAATGTACCAATTAAATAGCCATGGAAGAAGGCGGTTGGCAGCCATTTTAGCTCTCAAGTTTCGGATTTTGACATTGTTCCCATTGTTGTTGTGACTGTTGATGTACAATTGCTTAGCGATAGGGGCTAAAATGTCCGAGAATGTCAAAAACTGGAAATGAGAATCGCAGACGCGTATTCCAACCATGCTGCACATCCAGATTTAAGCTCCATCCCTTACCACTGCCCAGTGTCCAACAAATATGACTGCTTATAAATAATATGACATGAAATGAATAAATATGATATGATTGTCGGGTTGTCACGGGGGTAAGGGGGGGTCAAATAGCGATGGAGGGGAGCAGCAGGGGAGCGTCAAACTAAGAAAATCTCAAATCTACTCACATATTGGGGTAGAACCCAAAAACCCGCAGTGGGGCGCGTGCCAGATTACTAGAACGTCATTTTGAATTGGGTAATGGAATGGTATTGGTGGTGTGGTGTTTTTTTTTTCTAAATTCACTTATTTTAATCGATTTAAAAATAAAAATGTAATTCTTTCTGTCAATATTAAAATATTTCTTTAAATTTATTTATAAATACATTTTTTTAATCTTCAACACTAGGCCTAAGAGCAAATATGAATTATTATTAATTAATAACACTAATTCATGGAGTCGTACAACATCAAAGTTTATTTGGAACACGTAAGTAATCACAGCTACAAATTCCGATGCAAATACATTTTTGTATAGTGATAAGTTTTCGGTAAAATAGTTTGTTTCTTGGATCACTAAAATTTTGATTAGTTTTTCGTCCGACTTCAAGAATGATTCGTCATGTGGTAATTATTAATGTTCGTTCACGTTGATGGATGGGAAGTCGTGAGTAGGTTATAACTTTCCTTATAGCTGAGGGTAACGTCAACAATACTTCAGCCAAGAGTGTGAGCAGTCTGTATAAAGCCACGCAGTGGCGTATCCGGGGGAAGGGGCTGGAGGGCTCGAGCCCCCCCCCCCCCCCCCCCCGAAACCGTAGCTTTAATTATTATTATACTCTGCAAATTATCGAAATTTATGCAAACAGTTAAATACATTTACGTATTAATTTCTCTATTAGCTTAGTCAAGAAACACTCCCGTAGGTGAAATTGTGTAAGTTGTAATTTTTGTATGTATAATGTATATATGTGTAAGGTATCCCGTCCAGCAAAGCAAAGCACCCCAAGTTCTTCTAAAACACCATTAAAAATGCGATTATTTAAAATTACCTGCGGCGCTATTAAGGGGGGCATCCCCCCCCTCCCCCATTGTCTCATTTGTGGATCACCTTATTACAGCTATGTTCCACTCTGGGCAGCCCCCTCCGAAATATATTCCTGCGTCCGCCGCTGAAGCCACGGGTTGCAAATACTTGCTATACCACGGTATTGCTATCAGTCTTAGTTATACTATCAGTAGGCGGGCAGTATCTGTCAACTCTAGCCACGCTGTCGTGAACAAAAACACTCATTTGTTGTAACCTTGGTTATATTGTGGTGTAAATTAAGTACTTAAGTACTTAGTTGTGGTGACGGGACTGAGGTCGAATATACTTAGTTGTAGCTTCTTAGACGAACCAGTTTCTGAAGTTGATATTTCTTGGGGTTCACCTACATATTGTGTTCTATAAAACTTCATTATTAAAGTTTAAAATGAAGTACTCAATAACCAGTGAGAGCCAAGGTACATTCTCTTAAAATTTATTGTCTCGCCATTTAAAAGTGAACTGTAATGACCAATTTATATGAGGACATGTTTTGCCAGAACTGACACCCATTTTGTTCATTTTTCTAATGTTGTAGAAAATGAAAGTGGAATTTATTTATCAATAGTATTTATCTTAATGTTCGGCTGGTTTTTGCCGTTTACATGAAGTGTGAAATAAATAGTACGTGCAGTAATAAAATTAGGGTGTGGTTGTTATTCCAAGCGATGGTCTCACTTCTCTAGTGACTCAAGTACAGTGGACTTATATGAATAAGACTGGTTCATTATTTCTGTGATAGGCTATTAATTCTCATGCAACTCAACTACCCACCTCAACCATAACGTTTAATCAGGATGATTATTTTCGATCAGTCTGGCCAATTATTAAAATACTTTATCATCACATCCTAATAACTACAAAGTGTGGCGGTTCACATTTTTAACATAAACTTCATATCGATTGTTTGCCAAAGTTTACGCGATGAAACATAGCCCCCCCCAACCCCTCCGCCGCTGCTTATGACGTAGGCATTACGTTGCAGCATTAGTTTGTTTAATTTACTCGGTAATATAGGGGATATAGGGGTGTTGCACAATACCTGATGTTATACCTATATTCCACATTCTTGCAATTACCTATCTGTAGGCTTACATTACACTAGGCCAGCTGACGTTTATCTTCTAGTCTTGACTACATTCTTTACTCAACACATTAAAATATTTATTGAGCCGTCATATAACAACGAAGCCCATACTCAATACAGTAAAACTTCTTTATAACGAACTCATGGGGGCCAGATTATTATTTTGTTATAAAGAACATTTCTTTATAAAGATGGTACATTTACATGCATAAGAACATTTTGGGACCTCAAAAACAGTTTGTTATATAGATCATTTTGTAATAAAGACGTTTGTTATAAAGAAGTTTCACTGTAGTATAAATGTCTCCCACTGAAATTCATTTGTTGTAACTGGGTGGGTAGACTATTACACAAATGTATATATTTATTTATATTTTTGGGAATGATATAATGAAGAAAATTACAAAATAAATTACAACTTTTGCACTACCAGAGGGGTAATCAGGGTGTTCGATCCTCCCCGAAAAAAAAAATACAATATCAAATATAATATATTTATAAAATTAATAATTATTGTAATGGTCTTCTCTGTTTATAAACCTGTCGCAGAAACTTGCATCTAATATGGCTCCAAATTAAACACATAATCGGCTGCAAAACGTTGTTATTATTGGAGAGCCAGATTTCTGATGTGAGTGTATAACATTCTGTGTGTAATGTTGAATGGCGGTCGAATGTATGTGTATTGTATAGCACAGTGCACTACTAGTATAGTATGCAATGTTGAATGGCGGTCGAATGTATGTGTATTGTATAGTACAGTGTACTACTAGAGTTAATTTGTTATCTGTGCTACTAGTATAGTATGCAAAATGGCACGGGAGGATGAGTTCGTATGCGAAGTCGTGTCCTTGCCTGAGACCTTGGCTAATGTGTTGAGCCACCGTGGTAGGCGTCAATAACGTTTCTCCCGCTCGCCGCTCGGCGCGCCACCTTCTGGGCCATTAGGCCACTTCCTCGTTCCTCTGCTGACTTGACTGGTTTCGTTTCTCGTGTTGTCCCTTTCTATAACCTACATATAGTTATAGAACAACAACAATACTGTACACACATCTAATGAGCTGACCACGCTTGGTGGTAATTTTAGACAAGTGACCACTCAAAATAGACCAGATGAATTCTGATGGCAAAGACTAGCTTAGCTGTTAATTTTCATTGTTGTTTTATTGTTAGATCATCAATGGCGTAGATAAAGAGGTTGCTAGTCTCCGATTGAGTAAACCTACAATGAAAATGTATCTTTTTATTCCACAATTACGCCAACATGACTACTACGGAGCGGTAGCTCAGCGGTTAGATGCGAGACTCTAACTCGGGAGGTCTCTGGTTCGATTCCGGCCACCGGCAGTCCTGACTGTAGGTTTTCCTCAGTCGTAAAGGTGAATGTTGAGATTGAGTCTTACTAGTAGCCCTCGGACATTCCTTCTCAGCTATCCAAACACTCTTTATAACCTAGTTGGCACCTGAAGAGGGGCACATAAGTTCAAGCTGATGTGCACCCTATGACGGGTATTCCTACAAAAAACTAATTAGCATCTGCTTATAAAGTTAATGTTATAGATAGTTACTCGACGGTTTCGGGAGGCTTTGTTGGCGTTGCGGGAATTGTGTCCCTTTAACGCTAACACAAGCACATAACAATCTCAATTGAGTGTTGGAAATTATAACCCTCCCCTAAAACGGGCCACCACGCCCTCAGGTTTGCATGACAAACTTGGCTTGCAAATGTCAAATTGTTATTGTTATTTTTATGGATCGTGTTTTTCCGCATGCCAATACTCAGAAGCCGTGCTTTGTTTCGGACAAACGTTGAGTACGCACACATCAAAGAAAGATACAACAATGGAGTTGCCTAGCAACGGATTGTTTGTTCGACTTTGTGACGTAACAGTAACTATAATGCCTTTCTTGAATATCTGAGGCTCATAGTTCAACAAACTGGACGGCAAAGTCCCTCGTTGGAACACTATTATAAACTGGCAACGCCGTAAGAAGCGAGGTGTCCTCTAAAATTCTGAGAAGAGACGGTCGCTCCAAACGGTCTATTTCAACGGTATTCAACTCGAGATTGCCTGATAGCTGCATTGTTATTGTCCACTGCATTGACTGCACCAACCGTGAATGGAATGCGACCCCACCACGTCTGACAACATGCAGCCGATATTATCACTATACAATACTTTAGGCATGAGAACGGGATGCAACTAGATTTAGGTTGGTAGTTGTCACACGCGTCACTTCCCTATTACATTATCCGTGACGACAACACCTTGCAAGTTAACGCGACGCGACTTTAAATAAAATAATGCATAAACGAAGCAACTTTCATGACATTTTAGCTACTAACTATAGCCATTCTTTCCTGATTGTATTGTTTAACCTAACGTTTATGGAAGAGCTGATGATATAACGCAACAATCATTGTAATAGTCTTGAGTATTAAACATATGCTCGTCAGTTTTGCACGTGTAAACTAACCAGACGTGTAAAACTACACAAGGGAGAGGTGGGGCGTTTAACACTAACGTCACATATCGGATAATCAATCAAAACTTTCTAGTTTCCAGGTAGCGATACGCCTACATAATTCCCCTAACGCCAACAACGCCCCCCGAATGCATTGTACCATTCATATTGATTTCATAAACAAATGTTGGCTTATGAGAATAGACCTTTTTTTAGAATTTTTCTAGGACCCTAAGGGCTGGTCTTACAATCTCCTAATAAGAAAGTTATGTGTAGCAATTAAGCTATTTGGAGGATTTCAAGGGTTTTGCTTGGTGGTTGCCATGGAGAAAACAAGCTATTTGATGAATAAATAGTTATTGGGACATTGTAAGACTGGACCTTAGTAGAGCTAATCACGGCCCTCTAGATCTTCAACGACAACAATGCACAACAGTGAAAAATGCACCTTAACATAACTATCAAGCACCCTTAGATAGAGCAAATCACGGCTTTCTAGATTAATTCTAAAAATTATCTTTTGTCACTGAGGGATCTTAGTTCTGACAACAAGCTAGTGTCACGGCACTGACTCAAGGAGAACTACTATATTATGGGCTAAAGTTATACCGAAGCAACCTCTACGGTGCTGTCGTCAAGGCTCACTGACATATTGGCCAACCAAAGATCGGTATTTGAAATTGGGGTTCACTGGTTGGCTACGAGTCACTCGTCTGACGAAAACAATGGTAATGTTGCTTCGGTACAACTATACTACGTCTAGTTGGGCCTATAGCCTGTTCACCCTGTACACCCAACGAGTACCCCCTTATGTCCGTCTTTTAGTTAATAAATGTCTTTAAAATGCTTTAAAATTATATATATATATATATATATAAAAAAAACATCGCAATTTTCATAATAAAACTTGGAGCGGATAAACATTAATAAGAGAGAGGACTTAATTCTCCAGGGAACGACATAATTATTATGGTTTACTTTGTGGTTATTTTAAAAGCAATATAAAGAAATCCGGGGTTGTGCAGAGTAGGTGGACTTACAACCTAAACTTAGGAAGAAACCACTGGTGGTTGTGGTTATACAGAATATTTATTTGATACATTATATTATCATCTCATTTTTTACACAACATTTTCATTTACATAAGAGTTTTGTAAGCACTTAGACCGCGCAAGATGGCGGAAGGTTAGATTTTGCGTGAAGTGTTCGGGACATAAAACCTGCAAGTTTGAATAATCACGTAAGTGCCAATAACCTAGTATCATAAATAACGATCATACTCAGTATCTGTTATATTATCAACACAGTCATGTCTTGCGAAGAGTTAACTGTAAAGATCTCCACGGCAGTTTTAGAAGCCCTTAAAGATGCCTCGATTCTGCAAGGCCTAGTTGACGCACTGCTACCAACCCTGGTTCCACTCATAGTGAAACAAGTTACGGACGCAGTGTTGAAAGAATTACGTACTACTAAAAATGATCGGATTAATGAAGTCGAGGCGAAGTTAGATGCCAAAACAGATGAGCTAGAACAGTACGGGAGAAGAGAAAATCTGCGATTGTTTGGAATTCCTGAGCAAGCGAATGAATGTACAGATAGCTTAGCGCTAGGAATATTTAACGATAAAATGCAGCTAGGCCTAGCGGTGGACGACATCGCGCGCTCGCACAGGCTGGGCAAGAGATCGCCCGACCCGACTAAGCCACCGAGGCCGATAATTGTCAAGATGGTGAGCTACCGTTCTCGCAACACGGTCTTCGAGGCTAAGAAAACCCTGGCTAGGACTGGTGTTGTAGTAAGAGAGGATTTAACAGCAGCCAGGAGGGCGGTCCTCAATGCAGCAGTCAACGTCTTCGGCAAAACAAACGTGTGGACGAGGGATGGGATAGTTTTCTGGCGCGAAGGAGAAAACCGCAGGTCAGCGACGACAATGACGGAGTTCTTTGAGCGGACGCTAGATCGCGGGGGTGATACCTTCAGACCGTGGCAACACCAGAACCAGTTGCACGCAGGGGGGAAGGCAGAGGTCGAGGCCGTGGGGGAAGTGGAAGATTACCGCAATAACACCAAGTCGAAGCAAGAATGGAGGCTGGGGTTGAAGCGGACGGAAATAACAAGACTCAAAATGTTATATTGTACTATTCAGATGGCATGATTAATATGTAACTCCCTAACACGACTGTCACGCCAATTGCTTCATTGCGTAAATCAAAGACATTATATTACTAATTATCCTATTCTCTTTACATAATAGTTTCATATTTTTATACATTAACATTAGGTAAATTAAAAGTAGGTTATTGCTTGTTTATAGATGCACCGGTCACATGTGGACAAGCAGTACACTCATGTCCCACTTTTAAAGCTACTACCAGATATACAGAGCCATGTTTCTTACGTACCAAACAATATCAACGCGAGTACATTGAAAGTTGTGCATTTAAATGTAAGAAGTCTAAGAAATAAAATTGGAGAATAAATGACTATGATGTAATATGTCTTTCCGAAACGTGGCTTAACTTTACTGTATCTGACGAGTGTATAAATATTCCTAATTTTAAGTTATTTCGGTTAGATCGAGAACACAAGGGTAATGGAGGTGTGGCAATATATGTTAGAGATGATATAGCCTGCAAAATGATAAAACAACTTTCAGAACCAAACATTGAAATCATCTGGATCAAATTAAGTTGTCCCCGCGAACAAAATCTTATCGTATCGTGTGTATATCGGCCACCAGACGCAACAGAAGCTTTCTTTAGTAGAATATCTGATATTCTTACGACCATGCCATACAAAGCCAATATAGTAATCACAGGTGATTTTAATATCTGCCGGCAGAAACAGACTAACAATCTCTGGCTTCTTGATCAACATTTGAGAGCGTTCGGACTAGAGCAACTTATTGTGTTACCAACTAGAATTTCACTCACATCGGAAAGTGTGATAGATCATATATACACTAATTGTTCTAATCTCCATTCTAACACAAAAACAATCTGGTGTGACATAAGCGATCACTTTGCGGTAGGCACATTTATTACAATACGGCCATTGAAAACCCCCAGGAGGATCATTACGAAACGCTCTTATAAAAACTTCGATGAGCAACAGTTTTTCTTAGATTGCTGCCACTTACCTTTTCACAAACTAGAGGAGATGGAATCGGTTGACCAAATAACAGAAGGGCTGACCAAATTAATTGTGGACACGTTAGACACTCATGCTCCTATTAAGTCCTTTAGAGTACGTAATAGTAAACCATGGATCACAACACAGTTTAAAGCCAGAATTACGGAGAAAAATACATTATTTAAAATAGCTATAGCCTCAGACGAAAGGAATACTTGGGATGAATACAAGAGAATAAGAAATAGACTGACCCAAGACATAAGGGAAGCAGAGCGAAATTATTATAGAGATACAGTGCTCAACAAGGATATAAATACAGGGAAAAAAATTGTTAAGCTAGCTAATCTCCTTACAAACTGGAAGCAGAAATCGGATATTAAATCGCTTAGGATAGATAGCACAATTACCACCGATGACCATATAATCTCTGAATCATTTAATACATTTTTCGCTCAAATATCGGAGAAAATCGCGATGTCCATTACAAAGGATATTCCTGTAGAAGTACAATTAGAAGATAGAGTTATGAACCACAACACATTTCATCTTGACACTGTTACCGTAGATAAAGTACTGCCAAAACTTCAAAATGTTTCTACTACTACAGCACCTGGAGAGGACGGTATCACGGGCAAGATCATACGTATTCTAGCGCCTATCATTGCACCGGCTGTGTGTCACTTGTTCAATACTAGCTTAATAAGTAACACATTCCCCACCTCATGGAAAAGTGCAATAATTTCACCCATATTCAAAGCTGGTGACCGTCAGTTAGCGAATAACTATAGACCAATTAGTGTAACAAACTTGCTTTCAAGAATATTTGAGAAAATAGTTAACGAACAACTACAAAAGTATCTAAATTCTAACAAGCTTATATGTTCAGAACAATACGGTTTCATTTCTGGAAGCTCAACTGAGAAATTGCTAAACCACCTGACAAATGAATGGCTCCTTCAGTTAGATAGACAAAAACCACCAAAGACAGCTTTATTATCTATAGACATAAGCAAAGCATTTGACTGTGTGAATCATACTATTTTGTTTAAGAAACTTAAGACCGAATTTAATTTCTCTGACGAGGCGATAAAATGGTTCACTAGCTTCCTATCGGTCAGGACTATTAAAACCAAAGTAAATGGTGTATTGTCATCAGCGCGGACAGTAAACTGTGGCATTCCACAAGGAACGGTAATTGGTCCCACTGCTTTTAATATGTATATTAATGATCTGCCCAGGTGTATTACACAGTCTAAGGTAACACTTTATGCGGATGACTTTATAGCTCTCATAGAGGGAGAAACTTATGAAGAGGTGACGAATAAAATTGAAATTGACTCCTCAAACATCAAAGATTGGTACTCAGCAAACTTATTAAAAATGAATGAGGACAAAACCCAGGTCATGTTCTTGGGGAAAGACGACATTAATACGCCACCTACAGTGAAGGTTGGCAATGTGAATATCACGCCTTGTAAACTGTTGAAGCATTTGGGCCTAAATATAGATAAACTATTGTCCTACACAGATCACATAGATAAAATAACAAACAAATGCATTAAAAGAACATATATACTGCGAAAACTGAGACAATTTCTAAATCAAACTGAATGTAAACATTTTTACACGACCTGTATAAGACCAATCCTCGAATACTGTCCGGCTATAATAAGCTCGGTGACTAAGTATAATTTAAACAAATTGGAGCTAGCTCAAAACCGTGCCTTGCACATATTCAAGGGTGGTCTCAAACTATCAGAGGTTCGTAAACGATATTCAATACCTACAATGCACTCACGCCTCGACTTTCTTACAATAATTAGAGCATTTGACATGATCAACGCCACTCCAAACAATAGATACCCAGCATTACACACCTATTCAAACGGCAAAATTAACTTGCGCTCTCGCACCAATAATAGTCTTTTTGTACCTAGAGTAAACAAAGAAAAAGCTGGAAAACGGTCCCTAAAATATAGGCTACCAACTATCTGGAATAAATTACCAGCAACACTTAGAACCGAAAAAAGGAAAGCTATTTTTAAGAAGGATGTGGAATACATGACGTACAAGTTTTGAAATATGTGATACGTGTGCATTTTCTAATATAGTAATAACTAGACCTTAGTTCATAATTCATCATTTTGACATACCTGCAATCAAATATTCTTAAGGCCTAATGTACGTCTATCAGACAAAGTATCGTAATAGATTATCCATTTCTTATCTGGCCTTATATTGTTTATTTTATGTTTTGGATTAGTTACCATTAGGGCCTAATACATTACATATTATTACTTTATTATGTTTTTTTTGCTATTATTATTATTATTATTGTTTTTATTATTATTATTATTATTATTATTATTATTATTATTATTATTATTATTATTATTATTATTATTGTTATTATTATTATTATTATTATTATTATTATTATTATTATTATTATTATTATTATTATTATTATTATTATTATTGTATAGTATATACTAAGTTACACATTTTAAATATTCTATTTCTCGAAATTAATATTAATATTCTTTAACACATTTATTACACAATTCATTACTGCCGTCTAATGTACTTTAGATGTATGAAACTTATATGTCAATCATTTACTATGCCATATTGTAACAATTAGTGTTTTTTTGTAGTTGCAATAAGCAAACATAAATCTCCAGTAGCATAGTCATAAGTAGGTCTAGTTATAAGAAAGGGCATTAAGCATTCGATGTATTATTTAACCAATCCTATGCAACGATATGCTTGAAAGAAACCCTAAATAAATAAATAAATAAATAATAAATAATAAAAGAGTAGTAAAAAAAAACGACAAATTGTACATAAATTATACGTAAGAAAACGAGCCAAGAAGTCTGCATGAGAAGCAGTGATCGTGAATGGATGGAAGAGGAAGTGACTGTGAAGATGCGTGAGAACTATGTGCTGGCCTTGACGTCACTTCCGTCGCGCGATGCAGGTGACCTTGTGTCCACCCACCCCTGTCCTCCCATTACCGGCATTCTTCATTACCGACATGTGCTTCATTACCGACATGGCCTCCCTCCCCTGTCCTCCCCGCGACATAATTACCGACAGGTTGTTCATTACCGACATGTGCTTCGTACCGACATTCTTCATTACCGACATGTGCTTCATTACCGACATGGCCTCCCTCCTCTGTCCTCCCCGCGACATAATTACCGACATGTGGCTCATTACCGACATGTGCTTCGTTACCGACATGGCCTCCCTCCCCTGTCCTCCCCGCGACATAATTACCGACAGGTTGTTCATTACCGACATGTGCTTCGTACCGACATTCTTCATTACCGACATGTGCTTCATTACCGACATGGCCTCCCTCCCCTGTCCTCCCCGCGACATAATTACCGACAGGTTGTTCATTACCGACATGTGCTTCGTACCGACATGTGCTTCATTACCGACATGTGCTTCATTACCAACATGTGCTTTATTACCGACATGTGCTTCATTACCGACATGGTCACCCTCCCCTGTCCTCCCCGCGACATAATTACCGACATGTGCTTCATTACCGACATGTGCTTCATTACCGACATGGCCACCCTCCCCTGTCCTCCCCGTGACATAATTACCGACATGTGCTTCATTACCGACATGTGCTTCGTTACCGACATGTGCTTCATTACCGACATGTGTTTCATTACCGACATGTGTTTCATTACCGACATGTGCTTCATTACCGACATGTGCTCCATTACTGACGTTACTTCATTAAACCAAAACTGTTTTATTAATGCCACGCTATTTACCGTTTACATAATATAAACCATCATATAGGTAGGCATGAGTCAATTTTTACCCAAACCTCGAATCAAACTCTGGGCCTTCTACATTGGAAGCAGGATTACATCCACGAGACCATGACGAACCACGCAACGTCTACTCTGGTGGCGATTTCTGTAAACGTAGTAAAGAGGATGTATTTGCTACAAAAGTTCGACAATGGCTGCTTATAGCCCAACAATAGATGATTTTCAGGATTGATCTAGAAGGCCGTGATTTGCTCTATCTAAGGGTCCTTGATAGTTATGTTAGGGTGCATTTTTCATTTTTTGCTGTTGTGCATTGTTGTCATTGAAGATCTAGAGGACCGTGATTAGCTCTATCTAAGGGTCCTAGATCAATTCTGAAAAAGGAGTTGTGTTTTTTGTGGACAATATATGAAAGAGGCGCCTTTTCTATAAAGTAGCTAAAAAATGTGATCATTGTTTCATTAAATGTATCCACGAAAAACTCATTCAAGGAATCGCAACTAAAGTCTTATTGCGTTGGTTGCTTTGCCTATACATTACACGACTTAGATCGCAGCTTATATCTGAAAACAGTTTTGCACCGTGCCGGTGTAGGCTAAAAGAAATAATAGCTCGTAAAATAATGTGATTGGAATGAGAATTACTGCATTGTGCTTGAAGTGTAATTGTCATGCCCGTATGGTTTTATTGGCTCTCTTTTGAGTTGGTCGCAATAACAATAGGCCTAATACGCTTACATGCACAGAATTACCAGTAAGTGTTATTTTCTTGTGAAGCACCACTGTCATTTTGGTGCAATTCAGACATTTTAGTAGGTACCATTACCATACCATACTAATAACCTTTCTGTTTGACATAACTTTTAATAGGTTTCGTGGATTTGAGTTCATATTATGGATGTATATTTTTAGTTTTTACTCCGCACGAATTACGCTATGTAATAATGTTCTTGAAGATATTACTGCAACGTCCCAAACTTATTCAATAATAGAGAAGTTATACACTTCTACAATCATTAGGACTTATCCTATTAGGCATATTTACACTCTGAAGAGCTCCATTTCAAAATTATATAAATATCAGCTCGAAAATCACTAATTCTAAATTGAGGACGATAATACCCTACATGTCGATTATAGTTCATTATCACATTTGAACGTTGAACACAATTACAAGACAAGGAATTGTTCAGTTGGTAACACTACTTATTCGATATGCCTGTCTGATATGTTTGTGTTTTAGGATTTGTGTTGGTACCCCTGCTTGACCTTGTACGATGCTTGTTTCAGAGCGTATGTTGGTACCTCTTCTTGACCTTGTACGATGTTTGTTTTACTGCGTATGTTGGTACCTCTGCTTATCTCGTCCTGCATAATTGTGTTGGTACCCCTGTTTCACCTTGTACGATGTTTATTTCAGAGCGTATGTTGGTACCTCTGCTTTACCTCGTCCTGCATGTTTGTGTTGGTACCCGTGCTTGACCTTGTACGATGCTTGTTTCAGGTCGTACCGGCAAGGAAGGGGCTTCCCCGGATGAGAAGAAGGATGAGGGTGAGCTCTGGTGCAACGTGGAGGCCCAGGCAGCGTTCCTCGGTCCCAACCTGTGGGACAAGACGGTGTCCTATGACGCAGACCTCAAGGTACTGTCAAACACACTTGTTGATTACAATTTAATGCAAACACTATAGGCCATATCACATTAGGTTCCGAACTGACAATTGCAATCGTAGATTCGAGCTTACGATTGGCGGCGCATGCGCAGTAGCTCAGTTCGGCCAGTCTACGGTTGCAATCTTTTTATATACCGAGCTCTAAAATAAGATTGGGAATCGTAGATCCGAGTCACGTGAACCAATCAGGAAGGAGAACGGTTAAATACGAATTGAGCACTGTCACAACATAACCTCAAGCAACAACTACTTTAATGGAAACAAAGAGCCAATAAGTTTAATTATATATTTGTTTGTGATTAAGGCTTGTCTTATTAGTTATTATTATTGAATTTATTTCCTAGTTGAACGATTTTAGGATTTACAGCTGGTCAAGTGTGATTGGATAATTGTAGATTGCGATTGCAATTGGCGACTCCAGTCTACGATTCCAATTGTAGTGTGATATGGGCTTATGATTGTCTACTAAAAATTAAATTGAATTTTTGACCAATTTACGAGAGTTACATACGGGAGTAACTTGCGAAACTTGTGGGAATAACTAGCGGGAGTAACTTGGGTGTAACTTTCGGGAATAACTTGCGGTAATAATTTGCGGGAGTACCTTGTGGGACTAACTTGCGGAAGAACCTTGCGGGAGAAACTTGCAGAAATAACATGCGGGAAGAACGTGCGGGAGTAATTTGCGGGTTAACTTGCTGGAGTAACATGCTGGAGTAATTAACGGGAGTAAATTGCGGGAGTAACTTGCGGGAATACATTGCAGGAATAACTTTCAGGACTGACTTGCGGTAGTACCTTGTGGGAATAACTGGCGGGAGTAACTTGCAGGAATATTTTAAGGTTTATAATTTGCGGGGGTAACTAGCGGGAGTAACTTGCGGTATTAACTTGCGAGAGGAATTGCGGGAGTAACTTACGGGAGAAACTTGCGATAATAACTAGCGGGAGTAACTTGCGGGATAAACTTGCGGGAGTAACTTACGGAAGTAACTTGCGGGAGTTACTTGCGGGAGTAACTTGAGGGTGAAACTTGAGAGGGTAACTTGCGAGAGTAACTTGCGGGACAAACTTGCGAGAGTAACTTGCGGGAGAAACTTGAGAGAGTAACTTGCGGGAGCAACTTGCGGGACAAACTTGTGAGAGTAACTGGCAAGAGAAACTTGCGGGAGCAACTTGCGGGAGTAACTTGTGAGAGAAACTTGCGGGACAAACTTGCGAGAGTAACTTGCGGGAGACACTTGTGGGAGTAACTTGCGGGAGTAACTTGCGGGAGTAACTTGCGAGAGAAACCTGCGGGACAAACTTACGAGAGTAACTTGCGGGAGAAACTTGCGGGAGTCACTTGTGGGAGTAACTGCGGGAGAAACGAAGAAAGCCTGTGTGTTGTACTAACGTCTCATGTTGTTACAGTACGTAGACTTGGATGAGTTCCTCTCAGAGAATGGTATACCCGTTGAGGGTATGTCTGGCCCCGCCCACCAGGTACCAATGAAACCTCTGGCCGTCTCTGCAGTCCCCAAGCGAGAACGGTCGCCTTCCCCCAGCGAGCCCCGGTCGCCAGACTCCATCGGACCCCCCTCGCCGGCAGACTCGAGTGAGTATATAATATCTAACCTTGTTAATACTGACGTCATAGATGAGTGACGCATTGACCAACCAAATGCCAGTATTTGAAATAGCCACCCGCTGATTGGCTCCGACTCACTCATCTATGACGTCAGCATCCACACGGTTGCTGTGGAACTACCTAATTAGTCCCAACGTAACTAGTCGCATCCGACATCCCCCCCCCCCCTCCCCCCCCTTCGTGCACGCTGTTTCAACGAATATCAACAGATTCCTGGCCTTCTTTTCTTTTACACATTTGTATAGCTGGTGTTCCGTTTAGTATAGTTCACACGTGTCATTAGTCACTTCCACTGTGTTTGGACTTTTCAGGTAACCATTATAATTATGGTTGTTAATTATGTATTTAATTACAAATTAAGTTTTGTGTATAGAATACAGATAATTATAAATGAATAATAGGTGTCCCCTTTGACCTACCTAGAACATTTTAGAAATAGGGATCAATCAATATTTCCAAAGTGCAAACTTGTCGTATGGAGAGGCCACAGTCCTGCTATCACAGTATTTCAGTAACAGAGTCAGATACAACTCCCTTGTAGTGAGTGTAGCTAGATCAGTGTGAAACTAGCTTGCTCCTCCACTGAGTGAGTGCTAACAATGTTTAGTAGTTGCATCTCTGAACATAGTGACCTTGTAGTATTGATTTACCATGTTATCAGTATCAGAAAACATGAGATGGGCGTATTATAATCGTAACACATGAGTTTGAATTTATAATTTAATTAATTATTATGTAATTATTATTAAATCAATTCATCCATATTAATTAATAAAATTGATTTTTTATTAATTTATCATTTTAATACATTAATTATTATGGTTAATTAATTGTTATTTTACTATGAATTATTTTATATTTAACTGCATTAATTCACATATTTCTATCTCATAAATCAAATTACAGCAAATATATACTGTTTCCTTTAAAAGCAACCATTAATTAAGTACCCGTTATTAGGTATTTTATTATTACTAATGATAGTCATTAGTCCTACTCACTATAGTAATTATTTTAACTAATATTTTGTTGTTTGTGATTGCAGCAATGTCCATGACTTCTTCAAGCCGAGATTTTGACCCACGAACGAGGGCCTTCTCAGATGAAGAACTCAAACCCCAGATGATGGTGAAAAAATCCCGCAAACAAGTGAGTATCTCATGCATTCTTACACTAGAGGGACAGCCCAAACTATGCAAACCATATTGTGCCACCTAATTGACTATAGAGGTACAGCCCAAACTATGCAAACCATATCGTGCCAGCTAACTGATTCCAGAGGGACAGCCCAAACTATGCAAACCATATCGTGCCAGCTAACTGAATCTGATTATAGAGGACAGCCCAAACAATGCAAACCATATTGTGCCAGCTAACTGATTACAGAGGGACAGCCCAAACTATGCAATCCATATTGTGCCAGCTAACTGATTACAGAGGGACAGCCCAAACTATGCAATCCATATTGTGCCAGCTAACTGATTATAGCGGGACAGCCCAAACTATGCAAACCATATTGTGCCAGCTAACTGATTATAGAGGGACAGCCCATACTATGCAAACCATATTGTGCCACCTAATTGACTATAGAGGTACAGCCCAAACTATGCAAACCATATCGTGCCAGCTAACTGATTCCAGAGGGGCAGCCCAAACTATGCAAACCATATCGTGCCAGCTAACTGAATCTGATTATAGAGGACAGCCCAAACAATGCAAACCATATTGTGCCAGCTAACTGATTACAGAGGGACAGCCCAAACTATGCAATCCATATTGTGCCAGCTAACTGATTACAGAGGGACAGCCCAAACTATGCAAACCATATCGTGCCAGCTAACTGAATCTGATTATAGAGGACAGCCCAAACAATGCAAACCATATCGTGCCAGCTAGCTGATGATAGAGGGACAGCCCAAACTATGCAAACCATATCGTGCCAGCTAACTGATTATAGAGGGACAGCCCAAACTATGCAAACCATATTGTGCCAGCTAACTGATTATGGAGGGACAGCCCAAACTATGCAAACCATATCGTGCCAGCTAGCTGATGATAGAGGGACAGCCCAAACTATGCAAACCATATCGTGCCAGCTAACTGATTATAGAGGGACAGCCCAAACTATGCAAACCATATCGTGCCAGCTAACTAATTACAGAGGGACAGCCCAAACCATGCAAACCATATCGTGCCAGCTAACTGATTATAGAGGGACAGCCCAAACTATGCAAACCATATTGTGCCAGCTAACTGATTATAGTAGCAGTAGCTTGGTATTTTTATTATTGTTGTTTTCAATAGAGAATGAAATTAGTTACTGACAATTGGATGCCTCTAAACAGGTTCAGTGAATACTTTTTACTATCGCTTAGCTTCCTATCTGTATCAATGATATTCATTATAATTGGTATTTGTGAAGATTTTTTAATCATTCTGTATTTTTAATAACACAAAGCAATGTTGTGACTGTCATAATACACAGACTGTGTTGAAAACCCTTAAATCTAAATTGCAAGGAATCATCTTAGAAGCCCCAGTAGTAATTTCAGAATTTGGAATTTAACATGATGCTTTGTATTCACGTCTCTGCACAGGGACTTTTTCACTAGTTTCAAATATAAATTAATTTGAATGAACAGAGTTTAATTGAAAGAGATTTTACTATCGCATACAATATACTTTTCTCAATTTTAGCTCAAATAAAATATAAATACATAATTAAATTATATAAATTCGTATTAGAGTCTACCCATTCAGTAACAAGACCGATTTTCAGTGGGGGACTTTTTAAAGCGACTAAACCAACCGTGTAGGCTCCGAACACCATTACTACTATGTACTACTCCATTATCTTGTTTTGGTGCTTACTTCTTTATTCGTTACAACATCGTTAATTCATTTAATTTGTAGTTAAAAGTATATGTAATAGTTTATTGTGTTTCATGTTTTATCACACAATCAAATCAATGTGGTAGGTCTCTTCAATTTTAACTGATGGCAATCTAACACAATGATTCTAGTACTTTGGATGCACATGCCCTTTAAACTTGTCGTAGAAGTGTTCTACTATTAAGAAATTTCTAGGATAAAGATCTCCCCCCCCCCCCCCCTCCCCCATAATAATCTTGCGATTATGGTTTTTATAAATTTGATAAACTCGTTTTGATGCTAAATTTATCCTTATATTAAAATGACTAAAATATATAAGTTATAATAACTTATATAAGGGAATATTTAACAGAAGTCACTGCAGAGGCAATAATGCTTTACCCTTAGTTAGATAGCAGCAATGCTTCACATTATGCAATAAATCAAATACAATACAATACAATACAATACAATACCATCAAGTCTGTGTCAAGCTTACATTGATTTGTGGCTACACATTATACTTAAAAAATGCCAACTTAATAAACAAAATAATTTAGTTTTGTGATATCAGAAGGGAAAGTCATGCTCATTGCTGTTTTGAAGTTGTATGTTGAAAGGTTTGGCTCATAGGGGTTGGAAAACCATTTATTTTTTTATTTTTAGATTTAAGCATTGTTTAATTGTAGGTAGTTATAAAGCACAGTAGTGAAACTTCTTTATTATTTTGTCTTGGAAAAATTTCGAAAATACTCGGTGAAGAAGCGAACTTGCTCTATAACAGTCGCATGCAGTCGCTTAGCATACGGAAAGTTCTATAAACAATTTTAACTGTATCATTTACCAACGAAAGAAAAACATACCAAAGAAATTTCACTATCTGTTTGGTCCGAGCCAATCACGGCTCATTCTTACGCATTATCGTTGTGTGGTTATTTGTTAGTTTGTTCCGGCTGATTTGAAGGACGAAAAGTATTGGGCTCGCCGGCGCAAGAACAACATGGCAGCCAAACGATCGAGGGATGCTCGCCGCGTCAAGGAAAACCAGATCGCTCTCCGCGCAGGATTCTTGGAGAAAGAGGTAAATATGTTACCATACAGCATTCATAGTTATCTGATTCTAAAGATGCATGTAAATAGC
Organism: Isoperla grammatica; assembly: GCA_945910005.1. Lineage (NCBI taxonomy): Eukaryota > Metazoa > Arthropoda > Insecta > Plecoptera > Perlodidae > Isoperla > Isoperla grammatica. The sequence continues at coordinate 70,182,236 of OX246739.1, read as the reverse complement.
ATTTGCAAGTGTCATTTTGTAGCGTTTTGTAGCTTCTATTTTTGGCCAACATTAAAACTTGAGAATAAACTTTTCTCACATTTTTATTTTTTAAATTATGTCTTACTATAAAAATAAAAATGAACTAAATTGCATTTATCATAAAGTATAAGTTCTATAGTAAAATGGGAACAGAAACACCTTAGATCAGTTTAAAGATAGCACTTTGGAGCATCTCTACAAAAATCGCTATTTTCATGTATCTCTACCAGAGAATCACGTAAAACTGAAAACCAATAATTCCAAATTCAACTGTTACTGGGACATGAACCCACGTCTCGGACCTACCCTTGCTCAGCAAGCAGACACACACCTGGGTTCAACTCCCAGTTGGGATTGGACTGTTTAATATGTGGCATTGATGCAAATATTTCCAGGTTAAAGAGGGACGAGTGTTTCTCTGGTGATAGGGAATGCTGCTTAGACCCCGTATGTATCACCCGCTTCGAACGCGGGTTGAAGCGACGTGTGTAACTCACTTTGATTTTACCCTGGAACCAACGTCATTGATTAGTTGTTAACCTTAGTACCTGAAGCGCTTCAAGATCTTCCTTCTTGATGTTAATTATTTTACTCTAGAAGGCATCACTTTTAGCTTGTATGTCTGGCTTTCAATGTAAGTTGCTAACCAGCATGCATTCACACGACAGAAAAATTCGGGAGTTCTGACGGGAGTTTGAAATTCCAAGCGTTGCACCTCTGTGTTAAATTAACATAAAAAAACTTGCATTCGAAGCAAATACGTAATAAAAACGGGGTATTACTTGTCAATGTTGGTGCAAGTTTACAAACTTGTTAGAGCTTTTTCAACAAACACCACGAACTTAATTTTTAGTTTTTGAAAGTAATGACTTCTATTTCGGCTGCATCTCAAATCTCTATTTTGACACTAGTCGACTAGCCTCGGCGACTAATGCAACAATAACAATTGTTGTAATTAATTCTTACTAATTCTAGCATTAGATTGCTAGCTAGTCGACCAGTGCAAAAATTGAGATTTGAGATACACCCTTAATAAGACAGACTAAAAGCACAGATAACTAATTAATTAGTTATCTGTGCTAAAAGTTTGTATTTCCTGCTCAAACGGCCTGTGACGTCATAGTTACATTAACAATGTATTTTATGAGTGAACTTGTAACTCAGCTGCTCAAAAAACAATATATTTATTGCTGTCGATCTCCGGTGAAATAGGAATCTAGCCGATTTGAATCGATTTCATAGTTCAATTCACGATACATTCTAATCGTAGGATTTAATTTCATCCAGCAAAATTTTAAATTCCACTAGTATGCTGTTATGACAAACATTTTTTCTAATCTAAGAAATCTGACGTTTGTTACAATTGTTGGACACAACATAATAAATAAATAAATAATGTGCTAAATGTCTGTGCTAATGTCTGTTTGTGTTATTCACAGAACATGGGCTTGCGTCAGGAAATGGACCGTCTGAAGAAAGAGAACAGTCTGCTACGAGACAAACTCATCAAGTACGGCGACGTCTGATAGTGCAGAAGGTTTGTGTGACTGTGATAATTCTTCACACCACATCGTACCAGCTGTTAGCTTACATCACAGTTGTGAACTCAATATGAATAAAGTCAGCAGAACAAATTTGCATTCTAATGGCAGCAAACAGTCTATGTACAACTTCAAAATTATTAACTATGGTACTTTATTATATTCCAAACCAAATTTTATTTTTAATTTAAAAAAACAAATGGTCTTTGTTTATGAATTTAAATTGTATATGATTTTATTATTGATGATGCTATAGCTATCTTAATGTATACTTATATCAGCATGTTGTCCCGTTATTTTTCTAATTTTAATTGTACACAAATATAGTGTCCTTCGTTATCTTGAATGGTTTATGTTTTGCACAATTTTAGGGGTACTTGATGTATCATGTTATATTCTGAAAACCAAAAATATATGTCTGATTATAAGTTTATGTTAATTTAACAATTTCAATACCCTAATCCATATAAACAAAAACTTGTTTACAACAATAGTATAGAAAACTGTTGAGATTCTACCAATAATCTCTGAAATATTGATTAGGAACATCTCCAAAACTCAAACACCAACGCATATTGACACAATATGAATTACATTGATAAATAGAAAACATTCTTGAGAACCTATTTTACAATTCATGTTTCAAATGTAAGAGAAACCAAGATCTTGCTTTGTTAACTCCAAGGTGTCACATTTTCAAGCATTTTCTTAAGTGTTTAAAAAAGTAAACATTCCAGCTACCTATTATCATTTAATGTACACTAAGTCCAACGATCATGCCATCCACATAAACGGATAAAAAGAGTTATGTACATAGAAGAAAAGTAGAAGTCTGAGTGTTGGGACGCCTATGTACCGTAATGCGGCATGTTATGATCATAAGAGAGCAAATAAATGAGGAACAATATTACAGTACTGCTAATCTGATCAACTGAAAAACATAAGAAGATAATGATAATTTCAAAAACACATAATGCTGGTAGCATGTTGGTAAGATTGTAAAGCATGTTGCAGATGCCACTAATAGCGGCTTTTAGGAGAACAACCAGTTGAATGCATGTTGGATGTTTCTATTATAAAATGTGTCGTTATTTTGTTCTGTTATGTTGTACACTTATATGATTTATTGTATAATAGTGTGAGGTCTATTGGAGCCAAAACGACAATGCCAGAGGGAGGAAATGGGGATGAGTAATAAATTATGACGGTGATAGTGATTTACGTTACGTGATCTGCTTATGCCACAGAAAGACTTTTTGGATTTACTACTGTTGAAGAAAATGTCAAAAAAACAAATTACAATAGGTACAGTAACTTTAATTCACGATTTACGAAGGGTGATGACACATATTACTGAACCAGTTGGAATAGGAAAAAAATTTGTTCATTTTTGTGTTACTTTATTTTGTGTCATTAGGTTCACCAATCAATTTAAAAATTGAAACCACTTTGAAAGAATAAAAAGAAGTAATATGCTGTTTTAGCGCAATAACACAATTTTTACGTGGTTGTATGTAGTATACCTACTTTGTAGAAAATAGATTCATTTATATTGTCAGAAGAAACTTTCATTTAAGTATTTTTTGTTTTCCCAGTGAGAATTTGCCAGTTTAAGAACCCATACAAATCTTGCCTTCCGTAAGTGTCTATCCTGTATTGCTACGCAGGCCCATGTACCATATTACACAGAAACACAATATTTATGCCTAGATGAGTGAGATGAGAATGACATTGATTAACAGTAGGGTTTTTGCCAAGTGCCTCAGTTAAAAAACTTGATTTTTCAATGTACCATATACATGACTTATTCTTCATAAAGAAAACTTTAACATGATGTGAACATTACTACGTTGCTATAGTCGTCGTACAACATCTTCGGTAATGCTTCCGTCACGGGTGGGTGAGCGGCAGCCAACCAGCGGCCGTGGCTAATTCAAATACCTGCTCGGGTTGGCTGAGACCGTAAATACGTCATCGATTGATGACGAAAGCATTACCGAAGTTGTTGTAAGAGAACTGTACTGTGGAAACGTAAAAAATAATAGTAACTGCAATTATTTCATCCCATATTGATCATAATATGTATTAACCACTTGCTTTTATTTAAAATACCTTTAGTTTTTATATGGATATGGTTTGTCTTGTTCATGCAAATTTGTTCTTGCTCAGAGCTTAAATATAACACACCCTAATTAATGTTTAGTGTATGTACCATAAAGGCAGATTTCAAGGCTAACACTTGTTAAGAAGCATTTTCAACGTTGATTCAGATGTATTGATGGTGCATATGTTCAGTACAATGTTATGTCCAATACCACTGCTTTCAAACATTTTCCAAGTACATAACACTAAAAACCATCAATCTGATGCAATTAATTATTAAAACATACCAGATTGTCATACTGTAAAGTGAAATATGATTTCAGCAATGTTTCAATGTTTTTAAATATGCACAAATGGAAACATGTAAAAAGAGAGACCAGGAAAATGGACAAAATGTCTTGATTGGAATGGGATGTATTAACAACATTCAGATTCTAAAATTCTGGCAAAAGTAAAACGCTCGACCAAAATGATACTGTGAAGATTTATTTTTAAATTTAATACACTTTCTTTCAAATAGTAAAATAATCTTGAAATCTACACATTTACAATATTTTTGGAAGCATATATTTATTTGTTAATTGCAATAGTAAATTTATTGTCCCTTCGAATGAAAACGTTTATATGCAATATACCGGTAATACACAATTTGTACTTACATACATAGACAGTATCAGACATTCAATTCTCACAGTTTATTTTGCTTTGGTTTCTTTACTGTTTTGTACTTTTGGTAATTTGAAAGATGAAACAAAACATACTGTTAAATGTACCTACAAAAGTTTCTTTTATACATATTTTAGAAAACATAAAATTATGGTTGAGTATTAAATAGTACCACGAAAGTAATAATTTAATTTGCTAATCTTGTAACAGCTCTTTTTGCTTTGTAATGATGGAAAATGTCATAACGTTATGTTTCGTAATATTTTGTGCCCGCTAAATGCAGTTTTTAAATTCTGTTTCTGATCTCAAAATAATTGATTTAAATGCTTAAGTACGGTACAATGTTCTCAAAATGTCTGTGAACGTAATGATGTTATGTTTATTATTTACCGTAGTCAGCTAAATGTTGGCAGTGTTTGATAAGTGGTACTCATTAAATGTTGTTCTGTACTGTAGCGATGCCTTGGCAGCTTTGAGCGGTAATAGTTAGTAGATTAACCGTAGGTTTGATGCGGATGTATTTAAACCGCATTGATTCGAGTTAAATGTACACAGTAGTACATTTGTTCATGTTTGTGATTTCAGTGGGTAGTTTTAGGTTGTTATATTAGTATATATTTTATTATTAGTTATAAATCTGAAGAAATTACAGATTAATGTTAGTAATACTAATAGGTCATATATTTTAGTTGACATGTTGATTTAGTTTTATTCTACCATTACTTGGTCAGTTCTGGATAAGATAGTAAGAAGTAAGAAAGACAACAGATATTTGAGTTCGAACTAGTTTAGTATATTACGTAGTTATAAAGGAAAATGTACAACATTGAGCACCAGTGTACTCCACTGAAACAATTTACAGTTTTGACATTTATATAATGAGGATGTAATTTGTACCAAGATAATATTCCATGATGGCAAGAATATGTTAATACAATATGTATTTTTAAGAAACTGTGGAAGGGAAATACAAACAGATATGCACACAAAATGAGCCAAAACAAAAATAACTACTAAAATAGCAAAATAAATCAGTTAAACAATTACTCGCCGAGTTTTGTTTTGATTTTTGGAAAACATACCATGTATATACAAGCACACAAGTATTTTTGCTGTAGGCCTATTCTTTTTTTTCAAGAAATATATTCCAAATTCCTCATCTTGCTTGCAAATTATATTTGATTTTCCTTAACACTCCTTAACATGTTAGTAGACATGTTGTATCGTATCACACATGCACGTACGATCTATCTTTGTGAAATTGCTGTTGTACTTTGTTAACTACTTCATTCTTCTTTTGACACCTTCATCTTCCTTGTCATTTTGCTCTATACATCAGCAGTTGAACTATAATATTGTAAGCTGCCTATTGAATGTTAATAAAATACAAATATAATTTCAAATGTTATTTGAATATGTGTTTTGAAGCAGAAGGTCTGTGTTCTAAGTTCTAACATGTGTGATATAAGTACTGACATGAGGCTGTGTCAGTCTTTCACTTGTTTCGTGTTTAAGTCCCTAAATTTCCCAAGTGCGTTTTTTCTTTTAATCTGGTCATTTAAACCAAGCTGGGTCCGATATCACCAAACTTTCAGTCCCGCCTGCTACAGGAGTAACAGGACACCATAAATGTTGTATCTATATTCGATAAAACCGTGGCAACCAATCCGCGATTGTCACATCTGAGATTAACAAAGTTTAGTGAATTCCGACCTTAGAAAGAAAACAAGGTAAGCTTTTATAACTTCATGAAAGAACTGTTCTATGGTCAGCTTTTTCACATTTTCTTTATTGAGCTCGTAAATTTAGACTGTTTATAAATCAATGTAACTTTATTTTCCTCTATAGCTGTTGGGAAATTATCTTGTACTTTTCTGGTAACTTGAAACTTTTCAATCGATGACTTGAAACACAACTCCTAACAATCTTATCACTTCTGCAACAAAAATAACAAAACACCTTAAGGACCCATTTAATTGCAAATTATCGGTAACAGCAAAAGTAACTTTCCATTGGCTTAGCTTTCAGCATTGGTTTTTTAAACATTGGAATTAGTTTAAATGTTACTGTTGATGTGCCGGTGCTGTTAATTTTACCGTAAATTTTCAATGTGGATGAGCCTTTATCCTTACAAATTATTGAAAATAGCAAACATAAAGAAGCTGGCTAAAGTGACGCCAATGCTTTTACAAAAATTCAATCTCTGTTTCTAAATTGGTGTCTTGGTAATATTGAAGGTAATGTGCCTGAAGTTACCTAAACTGTCGCTTTTCTCCTTGGGGTGTGGGTGTGTGTGTAAAGGCAGACATTTATTATAGGATTGCATACATCAACCTGTCCCAAGATTTCCATCAAGTAGATGCACTCTTTAGGGTTTAATGTTTGGTTTAAAAATTTAAAAATATTTATCTACCGAATGTAGTTTTGTAGACCGTTAAACTAAAATTGTCAATATACATTGCAACGGTGCCTTGAGGAGATCAGAACATATGTTCGTCAATAACAACGTGTCTACTGGCTTTCCTCTATTCCTATGTATATTTGTTTTCAAAACCGTTCATGCTTTCATTCTATGCTTTTATTTTTTTTTAAATAATAATGAACACTGAACAAAAATTGAACAAACTCATTCCAAGCAACTTTAAATTAATGAAAATACGATGTCTTCACAGTTCTAACAAACATCGCATATTATTTCCCATTGGATATAAAATACTTACATAGGAATAGGACAGTCTTGCCATATTGTGAACATCATTCCAAAATGTCAATCTGCACAGCCTGTGTGTAATTATACATACTTTGTTCTAGCATACCACTCGTACTTCTGTGATTGTTGAATAGTTACGTTACGTAAACGTGAAACAGTAAACGTGATTCAGGCATGAGTCTATGATATAATGAATTGAATATTGTTCGGTTATATAAATATGTTTTTGAGTGTGGAATCATATCAATGTTATACTATCCGCTATGATCGTGTTATTTCGTTATACTATCCTCTATGATCGTGTTATTTCAGCCTTGGAATGGATATAGGAAATATTTGCATCTATCTATGTTATACTAATATCTCCTTGTTCTTGATGTGTATGAGCTTAGAAATGCACATGGATTTATAGATTACTTACACTTCTCTATGTTACATTGTCCTATGTATATTGTTGTTTTACAAGCTTTGGAATGATCACTTATAGATTGCCTAAAGTTATGCTATGTTCTGTGTAGTTTGTTTTGATTGTTTTAGATTTGGAAGGGAAGTACATAAAGTTGCTTGGACAGACATTGATATACTATATTGTAATTGTTTTCTATTTGGAATTCAATTGTGACTATTGTGAGACTAGCCATGGGAATAGATCGTTTAAAATGGGGAATTATTTTGCAGCTATAACTGGCTCTTTACTATAGGAAAATGGATTGTAATTTGTAAGTGACATTCCTAAACATTTAAAAATGGTGTGTCATGTTTTGTGAGATGGTAGGTTACTAAAGGTTACCATCAACATCTAAATATTTGAGCCTACCACCATATGTGGTGGGATGTCGTGTTTTCTATTTTCAAGGAGGAAATGGCTACTTTAAACCGGTTTCAGCCATATCGCAGCCCCCACATGCATAATTAATGAAATGTCATAGTTTTGCTTAACAATTCAAGTAATGGTCAAAACAAGTACTCGTCCCAACAGATAAATTGTGTGCCTTGGCTACCACAGCTTTATTCACACAAGCATTCTAGTAATTTGGATCAGGTATAAGTACCGTATAATTATACAAACATAGTAGGTATGTTGATGTATGTATACAATGTACCTATTAAAGATATAATTTGAATCAAATTCTAACCAGAGTGACTAGTAAACTTTTCTTTAAAGTGTATGTTTATCACTCGACTGAAAAAGATTCTTAAAAATGTGACTTGCAGTACATTAGATTATAAGAAACTTGATCTTATGTTGCAGCACTTTGTACTGAGTCCTTGTATTAAAGCAGCTATTTTTGCCAGTGACTTGTTTTTTCTTACAACCTTTTATCCCTTTTTCATTCGATTGTCATCACATTCAATTTCTGCCTCCACGTTAGTTTTGAAATAAATACAATTGGTGTTTATTGTCGACCCACTCAGTTACAAGGATAAATTAGCGTAGTTGCCTAGCTGTGTGTATGCTGTACTTCCGACAGCATTTCTCAGGATCGGTGTAGTTTGGACTGGTAACAAGTGCTTTATGTACTTCGTTTTCTTTACGATCATTCGTCTTCTGCTAAACATTAGCATTTTTACTTGTTATATGGTAGGTATTTAAAAACTTCAGAGTGGAGGGATTTTAAGTTTTTTAACTATTTCTTATCACACAAGTACACACACACTTGGATGTATCTATGGAAGGGGAGGGGAGGGGGGGGGGGGAGGGCAAAAATGATTTCGGAGGAGGATGAGGTTTGACGCGTTCTCATCCCTAGTTATGCGGGTATAGGTACCTCATTTTTTCATAGTAAAAGTCCTCAAAGGGGCTCTTTCAAGTGGATAATGGTTTTTGTTTTATGTTGTAACAAACCCTGAAGTCTTACCAAATTCAATAAATATTATGTTCAGTATTTCGCGGCTGAAAAGATACAGAGAGATAATTTATTAACCTGTAGGTTTGTGCATAAAACAAATTAATATAGGTATCATAAGTGAAGAGGTTTGATGTAAAGAGGTAGGTCTTCCGTTCGACTTAGCATTTTCAGATAATGTCAGACCAAAAGTTTCAACATCACATCGCGATATTAATTACGCCTTCCGACATTGTCATCAAATCATTTAAAAAATAAAATATGACAGTTGCGATTGGCCGAGCGCATCGCAGCGCTGTATTTCGTTAGCGCACATCGGGAAAATATCAAAAACGCCGCGCATAAGGACCATATATATATATATATATATGTAAATGGGAAAAGTGTCAAATACTCAAGCACAGATAACTAATTAACTTCTGTGACTCAAGCTTACCGCCAGTGAACGGTGTTTCGTGTTTGAAGTCGATTATTTCGATTTATATTTATCAAATCGATACATACGCGATGTCGACATCGAAGCGGAACATCAATGTCGAACGGCAGCCGGCAGCCCTATCAAGAAGTGTGATGAGGCCGGCTAAAAGGAATCATATACAGGTGAATGATTGATTTGTGTATGCCTACTAGATGCACATTACTCTCCCTCTACCCAATTTCTTTGCACTGTACCTACTCGAATCAACTCACTCCTACAATGTCATTGTTTTCACTGTTTATTCAAGATAACTTAGCCTAATCAAATTGCGTTCGTCTGAAATCTAGTAGATCCAAAATTATTTTGGTGTACAGGCTCGAGCGTATAAGATCATGATTTTCTTACTTAGTTAGAGACCGTAGGTACTATTATAAATCCATGGTTAGAGTAAGGTATTAATTAGCCCGTTATGACTAGAGGTGTTTGTAAATGGTGTTATGTTTTCTTAAATTTCGTTTATAGATTTAATAATTTCGATGTTATGGCGGTGTTATGCTTTTTGGGAGATTTTCTACAGTAAATTTCACCAGAAACATGTTTAAATTAAAATGGAATTTTAATGTTATTTAATTTATTTGATTTGTATGTACAAACTAGTACTAGTTAATACGAAGTGTATTAACATTACCATTACCTGTGTTTGTTTAGTGTGTCTTTACGGTCGAATTAAAGGCGGCAGTCACAACACATAAGAATCTTCTTGTCCGTCACGTAAAATCCCACAGAATTGTACTAGTTTGCTCTGCTTGACGCCGAATTTCAGCAAAAATAAATCGTTGATCTTCTGAACGAAATCATCATTATAATGAAAAAATATTAGGTCCCCACGATTGTGTTGTGATGACGTTTGACTGTAATAATAAATTTAAATTTTTTAAAAATGTTTATAATAAATTAAAAACAATCGAGATTTCGTGTTATTTCGCTCTTTAATACAAATTTCGATGTTATGACTGGGAATTGACGGATTTCGCGAATTTTCGCGGTGAAATTTTGATGTTTTTAAGGTGCCTATCAACAGATAGCCACTTTGTTTATCTCCCCCTTCTTTATCAACACTTTTCGCGATTTCGCGGTCCGCGAAAAACAAACACCTCTAGTTATGACCAAACAGCGTCGAAGTAATTGTTTTATTGTGTTTCCCATGTGTCGGTGCGATTGTCTCCATATCGTCTTTGTAGCTAGACTTTGAGATATAGAATAATAAGGTTTCATTATAGTCGTCAATTAGAAGTTCTAAATCTAATAGTTTCTGTGGCATAATTAAGTTCCCACCCAACTCCAACCCAAAATATGTTGCAGCACTTTTGACAGCGCGAAACTAGACTCGAGAAATTGCCAGGCCTACTCTTAAAGCTTGGTTTACACTCTTATTTAAGGTTCAAGGTTTAAGATTTAAAAAAATCAAATAAAACCAAAAGCATTGGCGCGTTCACACACTTTTTTAAGTTTACCATATCAACGTTATATAGCTCTCAAGAATGCAAGTTTGTACTGCGCGGGTTTTACGCTTTTCACTCGTCATTCGTCAGCGCTACTACGGAAGTCTTGCCAACTACCCACACTTCACTGTTACAACGCTACCTATGTATTCAGATTACTACTAACTTGTTGTTCACCGGTAGCTCAGTCGGTATTGGCTGCAACAGTGTAGTGGGCGTGACATATTTCTGTCCATGTGTTGTGGTTACGCGTGAAGCTTGCGAGGTGTCTTGACGTTAAACCAAGTTAATTTTTACTAGTATTATCAAGTAATACCACGTGTGAATTTCAAACTATTGCCGACGTATTCAATTGGAAACTGTTCATTATGTAAGTATGAGACTGAATATTTCTTTGATCCATAAAGTGAGGCATATATAATAGGCCTAGATTCGCTCCACATGATTGTTATGACATTTCGTTTCATGGTCAAGATCACGTAAGCACTTAGCCCTGTGTTGGCCTATTACTCTCTGTTGCCGTGTGATACTTAGCTACATTGCTTTGGTAGTTGTGTCGACACTTGTAACATGCAATGAGGTTGTTGCAAGGGAAGTTTATATAACCACTCTCGGCCTACAGTGACTCAACCGCTGATATAGGCCTAGGCCTACTGCGTGCTAGGCTGGCGTTGAACAAAGGATTTACGCGTTACGTAACGTGCGTGCGTATTGTCGTGCGGGGTTATCTTTATTGTAGACAATGACAAGAATTATCGACGGATATTAGCGAATCTGGATTTTATTCTCCGCAGAATGCTTTTGTTTTTGTCCATTGCGATTCTTGATTTGATCTGACCCTGACTATATTATTAATTATTACAAAACTTTGACGGAAGATCGTAATCAAACTGAGGCTCTTTCGTGAGTTTACGTGAATTCTGGATTTATATAAGTGCAAAATGAAAAGTTGTTTTTTAAATAGATTTGAAAAAAAATTAAATCAATAAATTAAATTAAATTACATCTCTTACGTTTTGATTTTGGTCTTCCGGCTTCCCTAAAGACGTATCAACATCGGCATCCCTCTACGTTGCGGTTAGTGGCAGGTAGTTGACCTTGACCAGTACACGTGCTCTGCGGGCACTGACCTCGGCAATAAGGCACCGACTTGAGACGGCAATAAAAATTGTGTGGGTGTTTAAAATATGTGGATGCATTCATGTATACAGAGATATAAATGCTCATAAAATTTTGACACTTCCTGACTTATCTGGAAGAAAAAAGTATGTCCGATCGACCGGGAATCGAACCCTGGTTAACGCCACTGGCTTTACGCTCTATTCCATCTGACTACAATCAGGGCTACAATTAAAACTCTTTCTCAATTATTGCCATGTTGTGATTTTGTATGCATGATGCTTCCAACGAAATATTGCTACATTGCAATCACTTGCTGTCATATCGCTAATACTGGGAAAACGCTATTTGTGACGCGTTGATAAGCGAGCGCGTCCATGTCCACGAACTTTCTTGCGAAAAGTTCTCAAAGCTATCGTCATTGTTCAATGTAAGAGATAAAGATAAAAGTGTAAAAACAACAATTAACAACAATACAAGTATGCGAGTTGCAAATTTTTTTCTAATTTCCATAGCTATGATACTTCCCGACATTGTTGAATGCTGTGCAATTGCATTGCTAAGATTTTTCGTTGTCATTTCGTCTAGTGTTTTCTACGCGGTCCGCCACCGTTAATAACACATACATGTAATTTCTGCCATTAATAGTAAAAACTAAAATAGTAAATTAAATAAATTACTACTAAATTATTACTAAATAGTGAATTAAATTTAAATAGTAAAGTTCAGTAATTATGATGTAATTTTTGTACCTTCTCGACCGATTTGGCCACTAAATAGTACACATTCAATCCACATCGAAGCTTGTGGATGGTCTAAATTACTTTTTGATCGGACTTTCCGTTCAACCGCTATCGCAAGACATAAAAAAACAACAAAAATCAAAACGAGTGCCATAAGAGTACAATAGAGACGCTCGCTTAATAACCGTTTTTGGTCGTATTTTTTAAAAGATTTCTGTATTTTATCCAAACACACTATTATACATTGTGTCAAATTTTGTTCTTTTCATTTCAAGAATTTTTGACGTAATAAACTCTGTTATACGCATACAAAGCAACAGCAGGGCGATTCTGAATGGGCGACGATACGTTTATCACCCAGTTTCGGTAAGAAGGAATCATTGCAGCGAAGACCCGATCACCTCCTTGCATTCGCCTTCAGTAACGACGACCAAAACCGGCGATAAACTTATGATGATCGTATTTGGGGTTTAACATCATTTTTTGCAACGATGCTAATCGAGACGATGTGTGGATGATTATGAGGATAAAAAAACGCCACATGACATCCATTCCCAAGCTAGGATTCGAACCTGGAACGCAGTGACCGCGGTTTACTAGATCAACGTCTAACTAATCGACCGCGGCTAACTGCTCGTTGCCTATTCAGGATCGCCCTGCAGGTTGACTACTCATTGGCGTTTACAGCCGGGATGCCCCCCTTACCCCACCTGACATCTCAGCTGTTATGATTGTCTACAACAAATGTAGGACAAATATTAGGCTAAATTGAAAATTTAACATTAATAAACCTAATAATTTAGAAATAATGTATTAGTGAAACCAGTGATCGTATTTGGAGCGTTATTGGGCTACGTGGATTTGTAAGAACTTAGAATTTGTAATTAACAAAGTTGAAACATAGGCCCACATACAAAACACACATATATGCGTTCACATAACAAATCTTTTCATTACAATTGTTGTGTGAACGCATGTGTTTTTGGCCAGATCAAGAAGCTAATTTATACTGGATAGCAAGAAAAATGAATGGCTGAAAAGTCATCATTGCATAAGAGGAAAAAAAAATGTTTCAACTTTGTTACGCTTACACCTCCACCTTACACCTCCTAAACCTTACACCTCCACTTACACCTCCACCGTTACACCTCCACATCGATGCTTGTGGATGGTCCAAATTACACCTTGATCAGACTTTCCATTCGACCGCTATCGACAGACATAAAAGAAGACAAACAAAACGAACAACAACAAATTCTGAGTTCTTAAAAATCTACGTAGTTCAGCCTTAAAGAATCTGCTGAATGTCTCCTATTCAACGGGCAACCTATCCTCTTAAAACGCTCAAAACCACAAAAATGTGTCATGCAGCGCTGTTGTGAGCGCCCCCCCCAGCCCCCCTCAGAATATATTCCCACCTACGCCACTGGCCTGTAAAAGTCTCGGACCACACGTTCGTGTGGGAAGGGTAGAAGTGACCGAGGTAGGTAGAAGAATGTCACGACAGACTCGTTGAAATGTTTATTGTTTTGCATTTCACATCATTCACTCGTGTAGGAAAAACAAGAAGCTTTATTATACCAGTCTTTGTTTATTGTATACGGTCGGTTGTACCTCTCGTTGTTATGTAAGAGCGAATATTTATAGTTGCTTCAACGCAGGGGCGGACTGGGAAAAAATCCAGGCCGGGCAAAATTTTGGTCAGGCCAGGCACGGGGGGGTTGGGGGGCTGTGGCCCTCCAACAACAGCGCCGCAGGCGGATAAAAAAATGAGGTTTCTAGAAGGCATTGGGTGCATTTTAGAAAAAAACATGGCAGGTTGAATGCACGACCGAAATACTGTAGTTTTCGCCGGTTAAAAGTAGAAAAACAGCAGCAAGAAGATTGGAACACTGTCTAACGACTGATGAGCATGAGATCAAGTTACACCAAAATCGAACGAATCTTACAATGTTATTTAAACCTTGCAATATCGTGAAGGAAGGGGTGGGAGGGACTCGTATTTAAAGAAATTTAAATTTCAAACTTGCTCATGTAAGCCCGTTGAGTTTTGAGTATATTATAGACAATGCAAAGCGAAAGTTTATCGTGAAATCTATATCTTCTTAACAGTAACACAGTGTTATATAATTGGTAAAGAATATAAAATTGTTAGCAAAAACTAACGTTGCTTCTGTGGGGGGGGGGGGGGGGCTGCAGCGCACACCACTATCCGATTCTTATTAGTAGATTAGTGTTTTCTTCACTCACCGGTACACGGTGGGCAGCGCCGCCAGTGCGGCTACTTATACCGCCGGCGCCAGGCAGTTTATAGTTTATGCCTGTTCCAATGCTGACCAGGCCAAATGTGGGCCAAAACAGGCAGGCCACCGGGCATTTGCCCGGTTGCCCGGCGGGCCTGTCCGCCCCTGCTCAACGTAGGTATTCTGATGCTTACGACTCAGCCGAGTCCAAGGTGACAACTTAATTATCTACTTTGCTAATTCCTAAATACCATGTAATATTGGGGATAATTTAAAACCTTCGGTTGGTTACCTGTAAAGGTGGGTGTGGCCAAACCGCCTGTGCACTCGACTAAACCGAACCGTGAATTTACGAATGACCGATAGAGGTGGCTCAGCGGTAAGACGCGATACTCTAATTCGGGAGGTCACCGGTTCGATTCCGGCCACCGGCAGTCCTGACTAAAGGTTTTTCCGAGGTTTTCCTCAGTCGTAAAGGCGAATGCTGGGATTGAGTCCAACTAACAGCCCTCGGACATTCCTTCCCAGCTATCCAAACACCCTAATAACCTAGTTAGTCACCTGAAGAGGGGCATATCAGGTAAAGCTGGTGTGCACCCTATAACGGGTGTTCTTACGAAATATTAAAAAAATTATTACCCTTGCCGACTTCCGACTACCTACCTTAGTTACATAAATTAACCACCTTTACCCCCTCCCCTCCCACCCCCAACCCCGCCCACGGCACAGTTGCCGGAACACCAACAAGACTTTTGATGCTAAATTCATTGTATCCAATATTGCTTGTTATACGTGGGAGGGAAAACTGCTGCCCACATTGCAAGTGTGAGTGTGACAGATAGTAGTCACGTGCGCGTGTCACGTGACCACGTGACGTCATGCATGGCGGCCATATTGCTCTCATGTCATTAAGGATGTCTCTCCACCATTTGTAATTCAGTTTTCTAAAATAGTCACGACATAAAAACGTGTAACTTTGAAATTGAAACACTGACTTCTGAGAGTACCAAAAATAGGTTTGTCTTAATTTTTCAGCGGCCGGTATACTGTCAATATTGCTACTTTAATCCGCTTCAGGTCGTGCAACGTTTTGCAAGCAATACGTGCTGGCCATAAACAATATTTCGTTGCGGGTAAGGAACACACCTTGCTCTTGGGGATGAAGTTTTTCCAGTGCATTATCTTTAAATATATTTTGTTAACGATTGTTTCAATCTAACGGTACGGAAATTAAAACAACAATGAAACAAATGAATTGAATCGATGGACAAACAACAAGCTGTCAAAAAAATAATTTCGTCTGATTTTGGAAAACAAAACAAAAAACAAACAAATACACATACAAAACTTTCACTTAGTCGTTGTCTATCATTAAAAGTTTTAAATGACGAGCAGTGACTATTGCTACACTTGTTTTTATTTCTATGGTTGCAATTTTATTATTTTTACAGCTGATGGTTTGTCCATCAGTTCAATTCATTTGTTCTATTGTTGTCTTTCGGTGTTGCTAGTGCCCTATTGGTTACCTGGAAATAACATACACAATAGGCGTGACTAATGAGACTAGTGCACTCCACTAAGAATGTGTGAAACAACGCGAGGAATCAGTTGAATATCGTTGAAACAGTGAGTGTAGGCTATGATATGGAACTGAGGTCGGTACGAGAATTAGGTTATGTTGGGACTAGTATAGGGTGTATTCACACATTGCGCATGGTGGCCATACTGGAGGCCACAATGGCTGTGATGGGTAGTTCTTTGTTACTATGTTTCAGCTGGCATTTTGCTGGAAGTTAACTGTTCTTCAACTTTGGTTTGCTTATTGAAAAACAACTTTAATAAATTCTCTCTTATTTCGGTCACTCTTTTTGTTGTTTCCAATGGCACAAATAATCATTTCCCTAAACTTTATCGGGGGATATACGTGTTCAAACTCGCATATTTTCCCGTAAACAAAATTATTCGTTTTCTATTGACAGCTAAATAAAACTTGGAATAGTACTATAGGTGGCCTCCAATATGGCCGATGTGACGTCACGTGAATACTCTCTAGAGGGGTCGAGTGGTCATGCAGTGCAGTGTGACTGTCCAGACGGTAACTAATAACAATTCATATTTGAACTCGAAATGGCGGCCGGGCATGGTTGCCAAGAGGCGAAGGCTTCGGCAGCAGCTACGCCCGTCGTCTTACGTAACACTGTATCGACTCATCAACATTACGTAATGTGTACTAATAAAATTGAACAGGCCTATTCATTGTTAAATAGTGGCGTTGACATAACACTGTTATGCAGAAACGCTGTTTATAATATGTATATCCTAGAAGTCTGAGAAATGTCTTACAATGTTTCGTTCTGTACACATAGAAATATGTAAAGTCAATGGCATGGCAGATTTTCAATACTTTATCAGGTGTGCAAGTGATGAGTCGAATACTATATATATAGTGCGCCAAAATTAGATGGTTTTTTCAAGGTCGTTCATTTTTGTTCGGTTTTAGAGTATGAAAATAATTTTTGTATTTAATTTAATTTATGTGCTTAATACATACTTACATATTATCTAATTGATACTACCTCCCTTTTCCCTTTTTCTCTCTCCTCCCCTCCCTCTTCTCCAAACAGCCCCCATTTCATTTTCATATTTCACCCACTCATCGTCTCGATTAGCCAAGTTGCAAAAACATGAGACGTTAAGCCCAAATATCAATCAATCATACCTAATTAATACAGACGAAGACTCCGATTACCCTCTATTATAATTTAAAAAATAATCGAGAACTTTTTGTTGAAGGTCGTCGTCTTTTTTTTACGATTTTATTTTCTTAATAGCTGCATACAGCATACTATACATTGTTCCAGACAAAGGACGTGTCCGAATTTCGATTTTGTCGTTGCTAAGTCAAAGTCAAGACAAAATCGAGAATCTGAGTAAACAGCGCACTGGTGGTGGTTGGTAAGCCCTACAGACTGAATGAAATATTTCGACCATTAGCGTTGCTTTTCATTATTAAATCGATAATTACTAATTGTAATGAAATTAATTATAAATTAAGACACAATTCCGAACCTTCAGTTTGTAGGGTTTACCAAACCACAGTGTGCTGTTGATTCAGATTTTCGATTTCAAAGTCCGTTCTTGAGATACAATTTAAAAATGAAAATCGTGTGCGGTTTTTGACGTAGAGGTATCCTTCCCAGTTAATATTTATGTAAATCGTTATGTGTATAATTGTAAAGTACAACACGACGAGTGGTCGAGACAAGAGGGATTTTGTATCATTTCAACACTGTCTGAAACATTCCAACAACACAGTGCAATGTAGTGAATTACTAATAGAATGTAAATGTACACGGCTGTGTTGGCCTTCAGTATGGCCACTGCGCACTGGGTGTATAAATACAAACCATACTGCGTCACGTCTAATTACTAATAGAATGTAAATGTACACGGCTGTGTTGGCCTTCAGTATGGCCACTGCGCACTGGGTGTATAAATACAAACCATACTGCGTCACGTCTAATTACTAATAGAATGTAAATGTACACGGCTGTGTTGGCCTTCAGTATGGCCACTGCGCACTGGGTGTATAAATACAAACCATACTGCGTCACGTCTAATTACTAATAGAATGTAAATGTACACGGCTGTGTTGGCCTTCAGTATGGCCACTGCGCACTGGGTGTATAAATACAAACCATACTGCGTCACGTCTAATTACTAATAGAATGTAAATGTACACGGCTGTGTTGGCCTTCAGTATGGCCACTGCGCACTGGGTGCATAAATACAAACCATACTGCGTCACGTCTAATTACTAATAGAATGTAAATGTACACGGCTGTGTTGGCCTTCAGTATGGCCACTGCGCACTGGGTGCATAAATACAAACCATACTGCGTCACGTCTAATTACTAATAGAATGTAAATGTACACGGCTGTGTTGGCCTTCAGTATGGCCACTGCGCACTGGGTGCATAAATACAAACCATACTGCGTCACGTCTAATTACTAATAGAATGTAAATGTACACGGCTGTGTTGGCCTTCAGTATGGCCACTGTGCACTGGGTACATAAATACAAACCATACTGCGTCACGTCTAATTACTAATAGAATGTAAATGTACACGGCTGTGTTGGCCTTCAGTATGGCCACTGCGCACTGGGTACATAAATACAAACCATACTGCGTCACGTCTAATTACTAATAGAATGTAAATGTACGCGGCCGTGTTGGCCTTCAGTATGGCCACTGCGCACTGGGTGCATAAATACAAACCATACTGCGTCACGTCTAATTACTAATAGAATGGAAATGTACACGGCTGTGTTGGCCTTCAGTATGGCCACTGCGCACTGGGTACATAAATACAAACCATACTGCGTCACGTCTAATTACTAATAGAATGTAAATGTACACGGCTGTGTTGGCCTTCAGTATGGCCACTGCGCACTGGGTGCATAAATACAAACCATACTGCGTCACGTCTAATTACTAATAGAATGTTAATGTACACGGCTGTGTTGGCCTTCAGTGTGGCCACTGCGCACTGGGTACATAAATACAAACCATACTGCGTCACGTCTAATTACTAATAGAATGTTAATGTACACGGCTGTGTTGGCCTTCAGTATGGCCACTGCGCACTGGGTGCATAAATACAAACCATACTGCGTCACGTCTAATTACTAATAGAATGTTAATGTACACGGCTGTGTTGGCCTTCAGTATGGCCACTGCGCACTGGGTACATAAATACAAACCATACTGCGTCACGTCTAATTACTAATAGAATGTAAATGTACACGGCTGTGTTGGCCTTCAGTATGGCCACTGCGCACTGGGTGCATAAATACAAACCATACTGCGTCACGTCTAATTACTAATAGAATGTTAATGTACACGGCTGTGTTGGCCTTCAGTGTGGCCACTGCGCACTGGGTACATAAATACAAACCATACTGCGTCACGTCTAATTACTAATAGAATGTTAATGTACACGGCTGTGTTGGCCTTCAGTATGGCCACTGCGCACTGGGTGCATAAATACAAACCATACTGCGTCACGTCTAATTACTAATAGAATGTTAATGTACACGGCTGTGTTGGCCTTCAGTATGGCCACTGCGCACTGGGTACATAAATACAAACCATACTGCGTCACGTCTAATTACTAATAGAATGTTAATGTACACGGCTGTGTTGGCCTTCAGTATGGCCACTGCGCACTGGGTGCATAAATACAAACCATACTGCGTCACGTCTAATTACTAATAGAATGTTAATGTACACGGCTGTGTTGGCCTTCAGTATGGCCACTGCGCACTGGGTGCATAAATACAAACCATACTGCGTCACGTCTAATTACTAATAGAATGTAAATGTACACGGCTGTGTTGGCCTTCAGTATGGCCACTGAGCACTGGGTGCATAAATACAAACCATACTGCGTCACGTCTAATTACTAATAGAATGTAAATGTACACGGCTGTGTTGGCCTTCAGTATGGCCACTGGGTGTATAAATACAAACCATACTGCGTCACGTCTTATTACTAATAGAATGTAAATGTACACGGCCGTGTTGGCCTTCAGTATGGCCACTGCGCACTGGGTGCATAAATACAAACCATACTGCGTCACGTCTAATTACTAATAGAATGTTAATGTACACGGCTGTGTTGGCCTTCAGTATGGCCACTGCGCACTGGGTGCATAAATACAAACCATACTGCGTCACGTCTAATTACTAATAGAATGTAAATGTACACGGCTGTGTTGGCCTTCAGTATGGCCACTGCGCACTGGGTGCATAAATACAAACCATACTGCGTCACGTCTAATTACTAATAGAATGTAAATGTACGCGGCTGTGTTGGCCTTCAGTATGGCCACTGCGCACTGGGTGCATAAATACAAACCATACTGCGTCACGTCTAATTACTAATAGAATGTAAATGTACACGGCTGTGTTGGCCTTCAGTATGGCCACTGCGCACTGGGTACATAAATACAAACCATACTGCGTCACGTCTAATTACTAATAGAATGTAAATGTACACGGCTGTGTTGGCCTTCAGTATGGCCACTGCGCACTGGGTGCATAAATACAAACCATACTGCGTCACGTCTAATTACTAATAGAATGTAAATGTACACGGCTGTGTTGGCCTTCAGTATGGCCACTGCGCACTGGGTGTATAAATACAAACCATACTGCGTCACGTCTAATTACTAATAGAATGTAAATGTACACGGCTGTGTTGGCCTTCAGTATGGCCACTGCGCACTGGGTACATAAATACAAACCATACTGCGTCACGTCTAATTACTAATAGAATGTAAATGTACACGGCTGTGTTGGCCTTCAGTATGGCCACTGCGCACTGGGTACATAAATACAAACCATACTGCGTCACGTCTAATTACTAATAGAATGTAAATGTACACGGCTGTGTTGGCCTTCAGTATGGCCACTGCGCACTGGGTACATAAATACAAACCATACTGCGTCACGTCTAATTACTAATAGAATGTAAATGTACACGGCTGTGTTGGCCTTCAGTATGGCCACTGCGCACTGGGTACATAAATACAAACCATACTGCGTCACGTCTAATTACTAATAGAATGTAAATGTACACGGCTGTGTTGGCCTTCAGTATGGCCACTGCGCACTGGGTACATAAATACAAACCATACTGCGTCACGTCTAATTACTAATAGAATGTAAATGTACACGGCTGTGTTGGCCTTCAGTATGGCCACTGCGCACTGGGTGTATAAATACAAACCATACTGCGTCACGTCTAATTACTAATAGAATGTAAATGTACACGGCTGTGTTGGCCTTCAGTATGGCCACTGCGCACTGGGTACATAAATACAAACCATACTGCGTCACGTCTTATTACTAATAGAATGTAAATGTACACGGCTGTGTTGGCCTTCAGTATGGCCACTGCGCACTGGGTACATAAATACAAACCATACTGCGTCACGTCTAATTACTAATAGAATGTAAATGTACACGGCTGTGTTGGCCTTCAGTATGGCCACTGCGCACTGGGTGCATAAATACACACCATACTGCGTCACGTCTAATTACTAATAGAATGTAAATGTACACGGCTGTGTTGGCCTTCAGTATGGCCACTGCGCACTGGGTGCATAAATACACACCATACTGCGTCACGTCTAATTACTAATAGAATGTAAATGTACACGGCTGTGTTGGCCTTCAGTATGGCCACTGCGCACTGGGTACATAAATACAAACCATACTGCGTCACGTCTAATTACTAATAGAATGTAAATGTACACGGCTGTGTTGGCCTTCAGTATGGCCACTGCGCACTGGGTACATAAATACAAACCATACTGCGTCACGTCTAATTACTAATAGAATGTAAATGTACACGGCTGTGTTGGCCTTCAGTATGGCCACTGCGCACTGGGTGCATAAATACAAACCATACTGCGTCACGTCTAATTACTAATAGAATGTAAATGTACACGGCTGTGTTGGCCTTCAGTATGGCCACTGCGCACTGGGTGTATAAATACAAACCATACTGCGTCACGTCTAATTACTAATAGAATGTAAATGTACACGGCTGTGTTGGCCTTCAGTATGGCCACTGCGCACTGGGTGTATAAATACAAACCATACTGCGTCACGTCTAATTACTAATAGAATGTAAATGTACGCGGCTGTGTTGGCCTTCAGTATGGCCACTGCGCACTGGGTACATAAATACAAACCATACTGCGTCACGTCTAATTACTAATAGAATGTAAATGTACACGGCTGTGTTGGCCTTCAGTATGGCCACTGCGCACTGGGTACATAAATACAAACCATACTGCGTCACGTCTAATTACTAATAGAATGTAAATGTACACGGCTGTGTTGGCCTTCAGTATGGCCACTGCGCACTGGGTACATAAATACAAACCATACTGCGTCACGTCTTATTACTAATAGCATGTAAATGTACACGGCTGTGTTGGCCTTCAGTATGGCCACTGCGCACTGGGTGCATAAATACAAACCATACTGCGTCACGTCTTATTACTAATAGAATGTAAATGTACACGGCTGTGTTGGCCTTCAGTATGGCCACTGCGCACTAGGTGCATAAATACAAACCATACTGCGTCACGTCTAATTACTAATAGAATGTAAATGTACACGGCTGTGTTGGCCTTCAGTATGGCCACTGCGAACTTGGTGTATAAATACAAACCATACTGAGTCACGTCTAATTACTAATAGAATGTAAATGTACACGGCTGTGTTGGCCTTCAGTATGGCCACTGCGCACTTGGTGTATAAATACAAACCATACTGCGTCACGTCTTATTACTAATAGAATGTAAATGTACACGGCTGTGTTGGCCTTCAGTATGGCCACTGCGAACTTGGTGTATAAATACAAACCATACTGAGTCACGTCTAATTACTAATAGAATGTAAATGTACACGGCTGTGTTGGCCTTCAGTATGGCCACTGCGCACTTGGTGTATAAATACAAACCATACTGAGTCACGTCTAATTACTAATAGAATGTAAATGTACACGGCTGTGTTGGCCTTCAGTATGGCCACTGCGCACTGGGTACATAAATACAAACCATACTGAGTCACGTCTAATTACTAATAGAATGTAAATGTACACGGCTGTGTTGGCCTTCAGTATGGCCACTGCGCACTGGGTGCATAAATACAAACCATACTGCGTCACGTCTAATTACTAATAGAATGTAAATGTACACGGCTGTGTTGGCCTTCAGTATGGCCACTGCGCACTGGGTACATAAATACAAACCATACTGCGTCACGTCTAATTACTAATAGAATGTAAATGTACACGGCTGTGTTGGCCTTCAGTATGGCCACTGCGCACTGGGTGCATAAATACAAACCATACTGCGTCACGTCTAATTACTAATAGAATGTAAATGTACACGGCTGTTTTGGCCTTCAGTATGGCCACTGCGCACTGGGTACATAAATACAAACCATACTGCGTCACGTCTAATTACTAATAGAATGTAAATGTACACGGCTGTGTTGGCCTTCAGTATGGCCACTGCGCACTGGGTGTATAAATACAAACCATACTGCGTCACGTCTAATTACTAATAGAATGTAAATGTACACGGCTGTTTTGGCCTTCAGTATGGCCACTGCGCACTGGGTACATAAATACAAACCATACTGCGTCACGTCTAATTACTAATAGAATGTAAATGTACACGGCTGTGTTGGCCTTCAGTATGGCCACTGCGCACTGGGTGCATAAATACAAACCATACTGCGTCACGTCTAATTACTAATAGAATGTAAATGTACACGGCTGTGTTGGCCTTCAGTATGGCCACTGCGCACTTGGTGTATAAATACAAACCATACTGAGTCACGTCTAATTACTAATAGAATGTAAATGTACACGACTGTGTTGGCCTTCATTATGGCCACTGCGCACTGGGTACATAAATACAAACCATACTGCGTCACGTCTAATTACTAATAGAATGTAAATGTACACGGCTGTGTTGGCCTTCAGTATGGCCACTGCGCACTGGGTGCATAAATACAAACCATACTGCGTCACGTCTAATTACTAATAGAATGTAAATGTACACGGCTGTGTTGGCCTTCAGTATGGCCACTGCGCACTTGGTGTATAAATACAAACCATACTGAGTCACGTCTAATTACTAATAGAATGTAAATGTACACGGCTGTGTTGGCCTTCAGTATGGCCACTGCGCACTTGGTGTATAAATACAAACCATACTGAGTCACGTCTAATTACTAATAGAATGTAAATGTACACGGCTGTGTTGGCCTTCAGTATGGCCACTGCGCACTGGGTGTATAAATACAAACCATACTGCGTCACGTCTAATTACTAATAGAATGTAAATGTACACGGCTGTGTTGGCCTTCAGTATGGCCACTGCGCACTGGGTGCATAAATACAAACCATACTGCGTCACGTCTAATTACTAATAGAATGTAAATGTACACGGCTGTGTTGGCCTTCAGTATGGCCACTGCGCACTGGGTGTATAAATACAAACCATACTGCGTCACGTCTAATTACTAATAGAATGTAAATGTACACGGCTGTGTTGGCCTTCAGTATGGCCACTGCGCACTGGGTGTATAAATACAAACCATACTGCGTCACGTCTAATTACTAATAGAATGTAAATGTACACGGCTGTGTTGGCCTTCAGTATGGCCACTGCGCACTGGGTGTATAAATACAAACCATACTGCGTCACGTCTAATTACTAATAGAATGTAAATGTACACGGCTGTGTTGGCCTTCAGTATGGCCACTGCGCACTGGGTGTATAAATACAAACCATACTGCGTCACGTCTAATTACTAATAGAATGTAAATGTACACGGCTGTGTTGGCCTTCAGTATGGCCACTGCGCACTGGGTACATAAATACAAACCATACTGCGTCACGTCTAATTACTAATAGAATGTAAATGTACACGGCTGTGTTGGCCTTCAGTGTGGCCACTGCGCACTGGGTGTATAAATACAAACCATACTGCGTCACGTCTAATTACTAATAGAATGTAAATGTACACGGCTGTGTTGGCCTTCAGTATGGCCACTGCGCACTGGGTGTATAAATACAAACCATACTGCGTCACGTCTAATTACTAATAGAATGTAAATGTACACGGCTGTGTTGGCCTTCAGTATGGCCACTGCGCACTGGGTGCATAAATACAAACCATACTGCGTCACGTCTAATTACTAATAGAATGTAAATGTACACGGCTGTGTTGGCCTTCAGTATGGCCACTGCGCACTGGGTGCATAAATACAAACCATACTGCGTCACGTCTAATTACTAATAGAATGTAAATGTACACGGCTGTGTTGGCCTTCAGTATGGCCACTGCGCACTGGGTGCATAAATACAAACCATACTGCGTCACGTCTAATTACTAATAGAATGTAAATGTACACGGCTGTGTTGGCCTTCAGTATGGCCACTGCGCACTGCGTGCATAAATACAAACCATACTGCGTCACGTCTAATTACTAATAGAATGTAAATGTACACGGCTGTGTTGGCCTTCAGTATGGCCACTGCGCACTGGGTGCATAAATACAAACCATACTGCGTCACGTCTAATTACTAATAGAATGTAAATGTACACGGCTGTGTTGGCCTTCAGTATGGCCACTGCGCACTGGGTGCATAAATACAAACCATACTGCGTCACGTCTTATTACTAATAGCATGTAAATGTACACGGCTGTGTTGGCCTTCAGTATGGCCACTGCGCACTGAGTGCATAAATACAAACCATACTGCGTCACGTCTAATTAC
This sequence comes from Isoperla grammatica, assembly GCA_945910005.1. Lineage (NCBI taxonomy): Eukaryota > Metazoa > Arthropoda > Insecta > Plecoptera > Perlodidae > Isoperla > Isoperla grammatica. The sequence continues at coordinate 70,155,946 of OX246739.1, read as the reverse complement.
TAATAGAATGTAAATGTACACGGCTGTGTTGGCCTTCAGTATGGCCACTGCGCACTGAGTGCATAAATACAAACCATACTGCGTCACGTCTAATTACTAATAGAATGTAAATGTACACGGCTGTGTTGGCCTTCAGTATGGCCACTGCGCACTGGGTGCATAAATACAAACCATACTGCGTCACGTCTAATTACTAATAGAATGTAAATGTACACGGCTGTGTTGGCCTTCAGTATGGCCACTGCGCACTGGGTGTATAAATACAAACCATACTGCGTCACGTCTAATTACTAATAGAATGTAAATGTACACGGCTGTGTTGGCCTTCAGTATGGCCACTGCGCACTGGGTGCATAAATACAAACCATACTGCGTCACGTCTAATTACTAATAGAATGTAAATGTACACGGCTGTGTTGGCCTTCAGTATGGCCACTGCGCACTGGGTGCATAAATACAAACCATACTGCGTCACGTCTTATTACTAATAGAATGTAAATGTACACGGCTGTGTTGGCCTTCAGTATGGCCACTGCGCACTGGGTGCATAAATACAAACCATACTGCGTCACGTCTAATTACTAATAGAATGTAAATGTACACGGCTGTGTTGGCCTTCAGTATGGCCACTGCGCACTGGGTGTATAAATACAAACCATACTGCGTCACGTCTAATTACTAATAGAATGTAAATGTACACGGCTGTGTTGGCCTTCAGTATGGCCACTGCGCACTGGGTGTATAAATACAAACCATACTGCGTCACGTCTAATTACTAATAGAATGTAAATGTACACGGCTGTTGTGGCCTTCAGTATGGCCACTGCGCACTGGGTGCATAAATACAAACCATACTGCGTCACGTCTAATTACTAATAGAATGTAAATGTACACGGCTGTGTTGGCCTTCAGTATGGCCACTGCGCACTGGGTGTATAAATACAAACCATACTGCGTCACGTCTAATTACTAATAGAATGTAAATGTACACGGCTGTTGTGGCCTTCAGTATGGCCACTGCGCACTGGGTGTATAAATACAAACCATACTGCGTCACGTCTAATTACTAATAGAATGTAAATGTACACGGCTGTGTTGGCCTTCAGTATGGCCACTGCGCACTGGGTGCATAAATACAAACCATACTGCGTCACGTCTAATTACTAATAGAATGTAAATGTACACGGCTGTGTTGGCCTTCAGTATGGCCACTGCGCACTGGGTGCATAAATACAAACCATACTGCGTCACGTCTAATTACTAATAGAATGTAAATGTACACGGCTGTGTTGGCCTTCAGTATGGCCACTGCGCACTGGGTGCATAAATACAAACCATACTGCGTCACGTCTAATTACTAATAGAATGTAAATGTACGCGGCTGTGTTGGCCTTCAGTATGGCCACTGCGCACTGGGTACATAAATACAAACCATACTGCGTCACGTCTAATTACTAATAGAATGTAAATGTACACGGCTGTGTTGGCCTTCAGTATGGCCACTGCGCACTGGGTGCATAAATACAAACCATACTGCGTCACGTCTAATTACTAATAGAATGTAAATGTACACGGCTGTGTTGGCCTTCAGTATGGCCACTGCGCACTGGGTGTATAAATACAAACCATACTGCGTCACGTCTAATTACTAATAGCATGTAAATGTACACGGCTGTGTTGGCCTTCAGTATGGCCACTGCGCACTGGGTGCATAAATACAAACCATACTGCGTCACGTCTTATTACTAATAGCATGTAAATGTACACGGCTGTGTTGGCCTTCAGTATGGCCACTGCACACTGGGTGCATAAATACAAACCATACTGCGTCACGTCTTATTACTAATAGCATGTAAATGTACACGGCTGTGTTGGCCTTCAGTATGGCCACTGCGCACTGGGTGCATAAATACAAACCATACTGCGTCACGTCTAATTACTAATAGAATGTTAATGTACACGGCTGTGTTGGCCTTCAGTATGGCCACTGCACACTGGGTGCATAAATACAAACCATACTGCGTCACGTCTAATTACTAATAGCATGTAAATGTACACGGCTGTGTTGGCCTTCAGTATGGCCACTGCGCACTGGGTGCATAAATACAAACCATACTGCGACACGTCTAATTACTAATAGAATGTAAATGTACACGGCTGTGTTGGCCTTCAGTATGGCCACTGCGCACTGGGTGTATAAATACAAACCATACTGCGTCACGTCTAATTACTAATAGAATGTAAATGTACACGGCTGTGTTGGCCTTCAGTATGGCCACTGCGCACTGGGTGTATAAATACAAACCATACTGCGTCACGTGTAATTACTAATAGAATGTTAATGTACACGGCTGTGTTGGCCTTCAGTATGGCCACTGCGCACTGGGTGCATAAATACAAACCATACTGCGTCACGTCTAATTACTAATAGCATGTAAATGTACACGGCTGTGTTGGCCTTCAGTATGGCCACTGCGCACTGGGTGCATAAATACAAACCATACTGCGTCACGTCTAATTACTAATAGAATGTAAATGTACACGGCTGTGTTGGCCTTCAGTATGGCCACTGCGCACTGGGTGTATAAATACAAACCATACTGCGTCACGTCTAATTACTAATAGCATGTAAATGTACACGGCTGTGTTGGCCTTCAGTATGGCCACTGCGCACTGGGTGCATAAATACAAACCATACTGCGTCACGTCTAATTACTAATAGAATGTAAATGTACACGGCTGTGTTGGCCTTCAGTATGGCCACTGAGCACTGGGTGTATAAATACAAACCATACTGCGCCACGTCTAATTACTAATAGAATGTAAATGTACACGGCTGTGTTGGCCTTCAGTATGGCCACTGCGCACTGGGTGTATAAATACAAACCATACTGCGTCACGTCTAATTACTAATAGAATGTAAATGTACGCGGCTGTGTTGGCCTTCAGTATGGCCACTGCGCACTGGGTGTATAAATACAAACCATGCTGCGTCACGTCTAATTACTAATAGAATGTAAATGTACACGGCTGTGTTGGCCTTCAGTATGGCCACTGCGCACTGGGTACATAAATACAAACCATACTGCGTCACGTCTAATTACTAATAGAATGTAAATGTACACGGCTGTGTTGGCCTTCAGTATGGCCACTGCGCACTGGGTGCATAAATACAAACCATACTGCGTCACGTCTAATTACTAATAGAATGTAAATGTACACGGCTGTGTTGGCCTTCAGTATGGCCACTGCGCACTGGGTGTATAAATACAAACCATACTGCGTCACGTCTAATTACTAATAGAATGTAAATGTACACGGCTGTGTTGGCCTTCAGTATGGCCACCGCGCACTGGGTGCATAAATACAAACCATACTGCGTCACGTCTAATTACTAATAGAATGTAAATGTACACGGCTGTGTTGGCCTTCAGTATGGCCACTGCGCACTGGGTGCATAAATACAAACCATACTGCGTCACGTCTAATTACTAATAGAATGTAAATGTACACGGCTGTGTTGGCCTTCAGTATGGCCACTGCGCACTGGGTACATAAATACAAACCATACTGCGTCACGTCTAATTACTAATAGAATGTAAATGTACACGGCTGTGTTAGCCTTCAGTATGGCCACTGCGCACTGGGTGCATAAATACAAACCATACTGCGTCACGTGTAATTACTAATAGAATGTAAATGTACACGGCTGTGTTGGCCTTCAGTATGGCCACTGCGCACTGGGTACATAAATACAAACCATACTGCGTCACGTCTAATTACTAATTGAATGTAAATGTACACGGCTGTGTTGGCCTTCAGTATGGCCACTGCGCACTGGGTGCATAAATACAAACCATACTGCGTCACGTCTTATTACTAATAGAATGTAAATGTACACGGCTGTGTTGGCCTTCAGTATGGCCACTGCGCACTGGGTGTATAAATACAAACCATACTGCGTCACGTCTAATTACTAATAGAATGTAAATGTACACGGCTGTGTTGGCCTTCAGTATGGCCACTGCGCACTGGGTGCATAAATACAAACCACACTGCGTCACTACTTGTCGCCTGCCAATAGCCCACACGTGCGATTTCCATATGTATAGATTGAATAATAATAGCGTAAATAGTAAATACAGTTAATTAATAGTTTTACGTTACGACGTGGTCACATAACTCACACATAATGTTATAATAAACTATACATATTAAATAGATAGATTGAATATCAAGGCCAACTTGTCCCGCTCAAAACAGTTGAAATAGTTTTCTGAGAGTAAAATATTATGTTATCACCAAAATAATTTTCTCTTTTATTATAGTGATATTTCTTATAATTATTACTTTTTAAATAAATATTTTTGTTTAGCAAATTACCACTTTTGTGTTTCATAAACACTGTATAAACGCCAAAGATGTTTTTTTTTTTAAATAAATATATAAAATGATATTTTTAAATAAATTTAAACTCGTGACTAAGGCCACTATACTTAGTGGCGTAGTCTAACTTCACATCGTGCTCAATTCAAAACTTTCCTACCCTACATGAAACATATCCATATCCGAATTCTAGAATTCAACAATAACTCAACTCATACTACGTGGTTTCAGAATCATTCCCATAAGTAACTGCGATTGTTCAACGCACTTGTGAAAGAATTCAACGATGTTGACCTCCAAAAGCGACAGTTAATTTCTTGCACAAATCAGTTGACTTAAATCACTTATTGGCATTTATCTGAAACTGTGCTTGTAAGTGAGTATTGTGCGAATTCTGGAATTCGAAATGTAATAGCACAAATAACGGATTGTTTTCGTTCTCTGTTTGTAATAGTTTTTTTTTTTGAGAAACTAAAAGAACACAACTAACTATTAAAGCAGAAGGTGCAGGGTTCGATTCTTGGTTCAGACGGGGGGGTTAATTTTGGAAAATTGACCTTAATCTACCAATGAGATACTGATGGATATGTGAACGATGTCTTTGAAGCCGTCATAGCAACGAAGCACATAATAATGAATAGTATAATGTCGCCCACTGAACTGTGAACATTTCTTGTACAACTGAGTGGGAGACAATAAATTTACATTGATTTTATTTATTTATTCATTTAATATAATCAAGGAGCGTTCAACTGTTTTATTGCTGTAGGTAGCCAACTCATTTACAAGGCGTGAATAGCATGCGATAAAGGACTTGCTAACCATGCCTTGCTATTTGCCATACTAGCCGAGAACCCAACGTACACGTTGGAAAACTGTCAAATATTGCTTTTAAATAAATCTTTTTGATCTTTGGAAATTCATGGTTAATGTATTATTATATTCCATGTAAAAAGGTACTTTGGTCTTTGTCATCATACAAAGAGTTAGAGTTAGATAGTTACAAGTTATATAGTTACAACAACAAAGAGTTACAAGTTACATAGTTACACACCACGAGGAAATGTTCTGTAACTTAGTTGAGGTTGACGATGCACGATGTTGCATGTAATGTCAGCCTATATAGTTGTGTTAGATATCAGCACTAAAAAAATGTAACAAATTCGATTAAATTCAATACTAACTTATTTGGTACTATTTATGTGATACTTCATGATGCCATTTATGTAATTTTTTACTGGAATATAAATATTCTTTCATTTCTAGCAACGGCAAATGGCAAGACTGGAATTGGAATGTTGTCGCAGCTAATACGAAAATGTTCCCCTCTGGGCATCCCCCCCCCCCCTCACCCCTTCTCCGTTTATTTGCTTTTGGAAGTATTTCAAGATGCTAGGCCTGGATTAACAAAGATACCTAACTCTAAGTTGTCCTAAGTTAGGCAAATCCTAGCTAGATGAATCAAGATAAATAGTCTCTGGGTATTACTACACATTCACAAATAAAATATTAGTTGCATTGTTGATATTATATTACTACTATACTACTATACTATATTTTACTATACTACTAATACACTACTGCTATACTTTATACTACTTTATTATACTATATTCATAGGTTGCACGTACGTCACATCTTTGCGGGTAGCGGCCACATTTGTGATCAAACTTTGACGTTGCCATGGAGAAACAACTGAAAGCTGTTGTGGTAGAACACATATTATATTCAAAGTTCTTAAAAACCCAGCCTGTTTTTTTAAAATAAAATTAGTATAAATGGTAATTTTTATTTTTGTATAGGCCTAATTTATTGGTTTTTAAATTCTAAATTAGGCTTATTTATTAAATTTGAATAGTATTTGCCAATGATCTAGGATTGGTCCTCCTCAATTGTGTCGCAATCATGGCCGCTGTGACGTCACGTGGGAGCCATGAATACTATATTTTATCTTTATGGCATTGCAAAACGACATGCGTGATTTATATCACTAAAATTTGCCTTACTTAACTTAGAGTTAGTCACCTTTGGGCCCAGATGTGTAAAAAGTAGACGAAAGACGGATGTTTTCAAATGACCCGCAAATTTTGTAAATGAATGATAATGTTGAGATTGAACTTAAATGTAATGTTCTTTCTTCGTTTGCGTCTTACATGTATACGTTATACCTTATACCTTGACTGTAGATGGTAGAGCTGTATGTGATGTGCCTGCAGGCTGCAACCAAGGCGTTATTGATGCTTGATGTCTCTTATAATGAATACCTTGCGCATGGAATTTATTAGTGTCTTCATCATGAACTTTACCCACCTTTATGTTATACGAGAATTGATTTTTACCGCTGCAACTTTCATACAATAATTCTCCTAGTCACTATGAAGTGTATGCATTTAAACATAACCTTTAATCAGAATACATGAATATGTCAAATGTAAGTATAAATTTCAGTTAGTTACGGCAATAAAAAAAAAATATATATTTTTATTTGCACAAGTAAGTTTAATATTATGGTAGTTTATTACATTCTAAGATGGGATTCTAAGATTCCGTGAACACACCCGCTAAGGTTCCAAGATGCAAAGCAGCAAACATTGAATGTAGATTCCAAGCTAAGCTTGGCGTACGTTAAGGATTCAGTCTATATTGATTGTATAGCACAAATATTAATACAATAATTAATAATATGGAGATGTATTGGTGCTAAAGATTTTAACACCCCCTGCATCGTTCTCCCGTTCAGTGCAAATCGGCGCGGAAACCATGATTCCATGTTATTTCCGTCGGGGGTCGGCTACATGCTCACAGTGGAGGGGTACCCTCTTCTGAAATGTGTGCAAGTGATGTTATTTAAATAAAATAAATTCACATTTAGAGTCTACCCACTCAGTAACGAAACTGATTTGCAGTGGGGGACTTTAATTTAAAACGACTAAACCAACCCTGTAGGCTCCGAACACCATCGACGAGTGAGCGATAACCAATCAAAGATCGATATTTCAAATACGAAACATATGAATCAGTGATTGGACAGTGTGAACACCTGCGGACAAATGTCAGAATCAACAAGACCGATTCAGAACAACTTTGAATTTATTGAGTGCTTCGTTGCTAGGACTGCTCCAAAATTGGAAGCAGGGATTCCGTCGGGGGTGGGCTACGTGCTCTCAGTGGAGGGGTACCCTCTTCTGAAATGTGTGCAAGTGAAGTGTCCTTGGCCGTAGAGCTTCGCTTGCACTCGCTAAACTATAATTCCATCACCGATACAGGTGGCTCAGCGGTGAGACGGAGACTCTAATTCGGGAGGTCGCAAGTTCGATTCCGGCCACCGGCAGTCTTGACTGAAGGTTTTTTCCGAGGTTTTCCTCAGTCGTAAAGGTGAATGCTGGGATTGAATCCTATACTGACAGCCCTCGGACATTCCTTTCCAGCTATCCAAACACCCTAATAAATAAATAAATAAATAAATAAAATAAATTCACATTTAGAGTCTACCCACCCAGTAACTAAACTGATTTGCAGTGGGGGACTTTAATTTAAAGTGTCTAAACCAACCCTGTAGGCTTCGAACACCATCGACGAGTGAGCGATAACCAATCAAAGATCGATATTAATTATATTATATATATTAATAACCTAGTTAGTCACCTGAAGAGGGCCACATCAGGTAAAGCTGGTATGCACCCTATAACGAGTATTCCTACGAAAAATTATTATTATTATAATTCCCTGTTATTTCCGTCGGGGGTGGGCTACGTGCTCACAGAGAGGTACCCTCTTCTGAAATGTGTGCAAGTGAAGTGTCCTTGGCCGCAGAGCTTCTCTCACTCGCCCAGGCAGGCAGGTTACGTAAAGCTTACATAACGAGCGACGGCTGGATTTGTTGTGACGCGGGTGAGCTGAGGGCTTTGTCAGGGATCTATCTACTGTTCTGTTACTACCCAGATCACTTATATAACCGCGCATGCGCGTTAATTATCATCTCGGGGATCCACCCACTCGGTCGCTCGTTCGTTGGGCAATGGTGGAGCAATCGTAGATTGTTGACATTTAAAACGGCGTTGTTAAATGTTAAATCGGAGTTCGTTCGGTTTAGGTAATATGTGTGTTGCTTGATCATGGATGTATGGGATATGTTTTTTTTTGTAGGTTTAAATTTGTTGGAGATTACAAATTAATATTTATTTCCGAATAGTTTTTATTAAATTTGTTTCGGATTTTTTTATTGGAGATTTGAAACAGATTGTAACATTGGAAATAATTCAAATATTTTCTGATAAGTTCAGGTTTGAAAGAGTTTTGACGGAATTTGTGTGGAATTTGTCTGCATTGAAAATAATTGTTGTGTATATGAAATGTAAGAATTGAATGGGACTCGATCTTTTGGGGTTCACGGTTTTCTGTTACATTTAGGCCTACAATAATGAATATTTCGATTACCTGATTTTATAATTGATTCTTTTTCTAGAAAATGTTTTTCTCCGAAAAAACAAAAAACAAAACCATAAAGGCTAGGCCTATACACTCTTCACAGTTTTGATATCCCTTAGAAACTAAGCGCATACAGTTATTGCTAAAATTATTTATAAACCCTCATTATATCTTTCATCATCTTTTTTTTCTTTGTTTTACTTATCTTTCAAATTCATTCAATCGATGCGTGTATTTTTAACAAAAACTAACGTCTTTGCTATTTAATACAAAAACACTGTATTTATATTTCCATTTTTTTTTCAAACCAATCCAATTTTCATTTTATCCGACATCTGACATCCGACAACCAACAGCTTCTGAGCCTTTTGACGTATGTTATAGAAGACGTTATTAATAAAAAAAACTCTCTGGAAGTTTCTTTTTTTTTATATGATAATGCACCGGGTCCGGCCACTATACCTGAATTTCTTTAATTTAAAATACAAATGCCTTTTAACTCCTCACTCACTCAAAGTGTGTTTTAAAAATTTGTTTATTTTAAAGCAGTCTCATGTTTTTGACACATTCCCCAAATTTGAACATGAGATGGAAGTAACTTTTACAGATAAACATATATAGGATTATAAAAAAAGTGTTGATTTTGTGTTACTCTCACGAATGTGTGTCTTATTTAATAGATTATATAATTTATAACACATATGAAACAGTGTTTTAATGTAAGGGCTATGTGGCAACCAATAATGGGGTAATTTATTTTAACTACTGTGTCTGGTTTGAGGGGGAGGGGGATGAATTGGCAAAGCGTATACGGCAGACCTGAACCAACAGGGTTGAATGCGCACAGCAGTGTTGAGACATGCTTGACTCTGCGTGTAGGAGGGGAAGGGGAGGGGTGGGGGGCTCACATGTTGAGAAGAACACGTGACATAACCACCCTGTGACGTCAAGCAAAGGCAACGCGTGCAAGTAACGCTGTTTTTCATTGCCCGTGAAAAGCTGTATTGAAAAGCGCGATCTAAGAAAATAGATATAAATGATCCAATATCAAGTACATTATTTGTCTGTACCAAGTTTAGTAATAATAATTATTATTTTTTTTTTTTTTATCAAACAAATATATTATTATTGTTATTATGTTTTAGTTTGCGTTGAAACGGCAAGTAAAGTTAAAAATAAAATATTGCATGAGTATGTCCCGTTCAACATTAAGTATTATTATTATTATTATTATTATTATTATTATTATTATTATTATTATTATTATTATTATTATTATTACTATTATTATTATTATTATTATTATTATTATCTTTATTTATCACATCACCAGATGGCAGGTACATTATTAGTCTACAGCACCAAAGGTGATCCTCACCTCTTAGGTGCTGCAACCACACAGTATAAAAAATGACATTACAAAGATTTTACACATTACAAAAATAATTACATTTTAAAAAGATTTAACATATCACAAAGATTATTATATTACACATAAATCAAATATAGTTAAATTCATGACACCGCGTGGCCCTGCGGTGCGACGCAGTACGAACCCGGGCCAACCCAAAACACCCGCACCGCATCGCAGGACCACGCAATGTCATAAATTCTACATAAAACAATTATATAAACATAACATAAAGACTTCAATATAAAAACTGATATCAAAATATTATAGAACCTTTCTCAAAATGCGAGCAGTACCCAGAATGGCTGTCTTCTGTAGTTCCCTTGTGTTATGTTGTCCTGGTATATCTTCTAAATAATTTTGAAATGTTTTGCTGATGGCACCTGTCGCTCCAATTATGATTGGGATTACCTTTGTCCGCATCCCCCACATTCTCTGGGTTTCAATTTGTAAGTCTTTGTATTTGGTTTTCTTTTGCGCCTCCTTAGTTGTGATGTTATTGTCAGAGGGCACCGCTACATCCACCATAATACATTGGCTATTCTCATGATCTTTAATAATTATGTCTGGCTTATTATGCTGAATATATCGATCTGTGTAGACTTGACTATCCCAGAGTAATGTTATTGAGCCTTGATGTATTGTACTTATTGGATGATGCTCGTACCAATTAGTACAAACATCTATATTATAGAAACGACATATATCCCAGTGCAGACGTGCACAAACCCGGTTATGTCGCTCTATATACTCATGTTTGGCCAAAATTGGGCAACCTGATACAATGTGGTCCACTGTCTCATTAAATTGTTTACAAAGACGACAATGAGCATCAGTTCGGGTCTTATAAATTTTTTTCTCAATATATCTGGTTTTCAATGCTTGGTCTTGGGCTGCAATCAGAAGGCTTTCAGTCTCTCCTTTAAGATCTCCTTGCTTGAGCCAAGTGAATGTATCCATCTTACTGTAATCTTCTTGTTCAATTTTTCGGAGAAACTGTCCATGCATCATTTTGGATTTCCATTTCTCCGTACCAAGAAGTTGCAGTTGATGTTTAACATTCATTCTCAAACATCGGATTTGTTCTTTTAGGGATTGATTGTTATGTTGAAGTGAGCACTGAAGTTCTTCTTGAAATTTGATCGCTCTTTTAGTAATGGATGTTGTGTTTGGTTTCTCGTGATCATAATCATTCATAATCTCAACATATCTATCATTTTCTTTATTTTCCAGGTATGCTCGTAATCCGATGATAGCTATTTTAAACATAGATTCAATCTTTAAGAGTCCCCTTCCGCCTTCTGATCTAGAAATGTACAGCCTCTCAGTTTCAGCACGGGGATGATGCATTCCATACATAGTTAGAAGCTTTCTGGTTTTACGATCTATATTAAGAATCTCCTCTAATCTCCAATCTATGATACCAAAACTGTAGTGTAACACAGGTACTGCATAGGCTCCTATGGCCAACATTTTGTTACGCGCATTCAATTCGGATTTTAAAATTAATCTTATTCTTTTCCGATATTCAAGAATCAATTTGTTTTTCATGGTGTTGTGTTGAATTCCTTGTGACTCTTCTACTCCCAAATATTTATATGAATTATCGCCAAGGTCTTGGATAATAGTTTGATCGTCCAATTCAATATTATTACTTGATGTTAACTTCCCAGCCTTGAATGTTGCTATTGCACACTTTTCAATTCCAAATTCCATTTTAATGTCATCACTAAAGATTTTTACTGTACTTAACAATTTTTCAATATCCTTTTCATTTTTTGCAAATAATTTAAGATCATCCATATATAGAAGATTATTATTATTATTATTATTATTATTATTATTATTATTTTTGTTTAGCGTTTTGTTGCTTTTTGTTGAGGTGATCGTCTCGATTAGCAACAGCGTAAATGTGTGAACGTAGACCCCAAAATATTTATAATTTGCAAAATTGTTAAATCTGTATATTGTATTGTGCCATGGTCACGTGTGTAAAGATGAAAATCGTGTCCACATTATTATAATAACCAGTTAAAAAACGCAAACAATGTTCGATAAACCGTGGATGTTATGTTAGCAACTCGCTTAGCCGGTTCCGTTACGAACACCGAAGTTAAGAAACCTCGGGCTAGGTCAGGAGGTGGTTTTGTAACCATTTGCCTCTGAAATACTAGTTACCGTTGGTTAGAGCAGATTGAAGGGTTCGAAAGCTTGTGTAACAGCTTCGTTTTTCTCGTCAACTGCTCGGCAGTTAGGTTAGTGGAGGAACCTATATGACTGGTCAAAGTTACACCGTCCTTTCGGATGGGACGTAAAACCGATGGTCCCCTCCCCTTGGTACTTTTCGACACGTGCCGGTACCAGGTTTCCCCTCATCCATTTCTCATTATCATTCATCATTCATCAATCATTAGGCTAAAGCGTCATTGTGCCCTACACTGGCCTTAGTTACAATAAAATAAAATAAATAAATAAATTGCTATTGCTATTGGAATGACGCGAGTGTGTGAACCCTTGTACGTAATCCCTACAGCCCAACACGGTTATAAGTAACTATACCTTGTGACATTCTAATGACTTTGTGCACCAGGCTTACAAATAGGAAAATCAAACAAACCTTGTGTTTATTGCGATGCGAGTTGCCGTCGTCGTTACGGCCTGGGTTATTGATGTGTTTATGCCACACAGTGCCAAGAACGAGTTCAACATATATATATATATATAACGTCTGTGCTAATGCAATTGTATAAATAGTATAATATATTATCTTCAGTCACCTCTTAACGTTGTGATAAGGTCACCGCGGCGTTCATTGCTATAATTCTAATTAAATGTAGGGACGGGGGGTCGTTACTTCAGTTGTCAGGTAGCCTCGAATTGTTACCGGGGGGGAAGGGGGTGAGAGGGGAGAGAGCAATAAACATTTCAGTAACCTACATGCACAGTCTCCCGTACGCACAAGTACACATACAAGACATATACTTGCGACGCCGTAAGAAGCAAGTAAAGGTATCCCCTAAAATTCTGAGAAGAGACGGTCGCTCCACACGGTCTATTTCAACGGTATTCAACTCGAGATTGCCCGATAGCCGCATTGTTGTTGTCCACTGTATTGACTGCACCGACCGTGAATGGAATGCGACCCCACCACGTCTGACAATATGCCGGCGATATTATCACTACAATACCTGAGGCGAGAGAACGGGATGCAACTATGCAACTACTTATGTTGGTATCGTTGTCACATGTGTAACTTCTCTATTACATAATCCGTGACGACAACACATTGCAAGTTAATTTGACGAGACTATACTGTAGCCTTGGTCGCAGCTAAAGGGGAGGGGGGGGGGGGTGCTTAAGGGTTGGTTTGCTCCTCTCGTTCGCTGCGCAGTGTTGTCTAGACTGACGAAGATCTACTAATAACTATAGTCCTGTCGTCATCCTACCTGTTAGCTGTTAGGCTGTTTTTATTGGCGAAACATTTTTGGTGGCGATCCTAGCGGTGAGGCTCTAATCTCAGTCCTCCTGTAGCTCTAAAATGGCGCCAATGGCCGCTCTGTATTGACGGCAATCTAGCTGGTGTACATGTAGGCCTAAACGGTGACTTTGGAGCCGCCGTCATATCAAGGAGACAGATAATAAATTATGTAAGATCCACCGTTGAAAGATAGTTCTTGTAACTTTATGGTTAAGCAATACATATGAACTACTCTGCGTGCGTGCCAACCTAAGAAGCACCCTGCTAATCACTACACACAAAGGGCGACTTTACGTCGCCTCCTTTGTTGAATAAATGTCAATATTGTGTAAAATCTCAAGCGGCAGTCAACGGGATGGACACACAGTTACAAAAAGGGGACCTTCCCCTATCTACATACAGGGAGCGGTACCCGTCCGTAGTCGAGTCGAGGCGACATACTTCACATTCAGCTGTCGGTACCGGCTGAGATGCTGAGTGCTTTGCTGATTGACATGTATGATCTCCACAATACTATCGCGCCTCCCTTCGTGGTTAGTGATTGGCAGGGTGCTTCTAATACCCACATTACACGGTTCAATACTTTCGTCAAGCTTATTGAATTCAAGGACAAAAAAGCATCAATTAATAAAAGCTATACTGTTGCAACTTTTTACCAATTGTTTTTGATTCGCTTTTGTTCTTGAATTCAATAAGTTTAACGAAAGTATTGTGTCGTGTAATGTCGGCATTAGGTTGGCACGCAGTGTATATATATATTTGCTAGAGAACCCAGCCATCTAAATATCCTTGAATGTAGTAGGTAGGCAGCCATATTATTATGTAGGGTCTCTGAAATGTTGATTGATATCCACCCGGCTGTGAACCAAGCCGCTCCGTGTGTGTAACAGCTTTGTTTTCAATCCCCTATTTATGTATATTAAAGTAGCTTTAAAATGATTTAACATTGTCTCAATTTAAAACAAAATATATCATGTGGAGTAGAGAATTTAGTGCTTGTTCTTATTAATGCTGTTTTATTCCAATAAACATTTCCGTTTTTCAAATGGATGCTTAATTATGTTATGTTGCTAGCGACATCTTGTGTTATTTCTACTTGTATTATTTTCTGAAAAGAATAAAATATAGATTGAATTCAATTGAATTGAATCTTTCCAATCAGTCGTTTGAAAAATGGAATTATAGATGTAGATATTATTAATGTAAGAAAACTGCATTTTTATAGGGGCCAGAAAATTAAAAAAATTAAGAAAGTTACCTGCAGGACACAATTGGCAGACGCGCGTGTCCCTGCGTTAGGCTCCTTATCAGGGTATAGGGACACGCACGTGGTCGATAAGTTTAATTAGGAACACGGCGTGTCCCCTCGTGTCCCCTCGTGTCCCCTCGACCACAGCCCTGATTTGGAAGCAATTTTAACCGACAGAAGTCAGCGATTGGTATACTTATACTTACTTGCTTTATTGTAATTAAGGCCAGTGTAGGGCCCAATTCTCTCTTTAGCCTGATGAGTGATGATTGATGAATGATAATGAAGAAGGGAGGAGGGGAAGCCTGGTACCGGCACGTAGCCTACTCCTGTCGAAAAGTACCAAGGGGACCATCAGCTTTACGTCCCATCCGAATTAGGACGGTGTAGCTTTGACCAGTCAAATAGGTTCCTCCACTTACCTGGACAGTTGACGAGAAGAACGAAGCTGTTACACAAGTTTTCGAACCCTCGAATCTACTCTAACCAACATGCAGTAACTATAGTGATTCAGAGGAGAGTGGTCACCCATCCACCTCCTGACCTAGCCCGAACTTCGGTGTTCGTATGGGAACCGGCTAAGCGACCGCGGCTAAACCGTTGTCTGATTGGTATATGGATAGATAGAACCCTACCATGCACCACTCCCAGCATGATAAACCGTGTCATTAATTAGCAAACACAACACACTACAGGGCGGCTTGTACACGGTGCACCGACAGCAGCTGTTATTATCTACTTGGGTGTAACTAGACGAATACTAATTATATTTACTTCAGCAGGAGCCAGAGCCATTATACGCTACTTGGAGCGCTAACAGTGAGATGTACTCTCGTTATGTATATAAACCGCGACGTTGTGATTAATGTTGATGCTTTTAGGACTCGCTAATGGTTGTAACTTGTACCGGTATCTTATCGAAAAATAAACGAAGTATAGAGCGCAATTGCATTCTACTGGGCATCAAGGTGTTTATTTATTTAGCGGTCAGTGTTCGCCTTCATTGCAGCCTTGAACGCGTATTTTGTTTCTATTTTTATAGACCGTTGCGTTGTGCGCACGTGCGGGAGTGCAAGGCCCAGGTAACAATATTGAAAATGTGAACAATCGAGGGACCAGTTTTGTAAAACTCTTACGCTGTAAATTTTCTGGAGAATTGTTATTTTTGTAACATGAAAAACCGAGAAAGAAGACATTTTTGGAATGTACATGGTATGGAAATTCAAAAGTGAACATTGTTGGAGGTTTCAACAGCTAATGAACAAGAATCAAACGAACCAGGATAGTTCCACAGCAACCTTGGTGATACTGACGTCATAGATGAGTGAGCCATTAGCCAACCAAATGTCAGTATTTGCAAAAGCCACCGGCTGATTGGCTCCGACTCACTCACCTATGACGTCAGCATTCACAAGGTTGCTATAATATATAGAATCCCACAACTCATCGCCCGCAAATAGCTGCGCCGATGTTTTATGTATGCCCAACCCTCTCCATTCAGTACGTTGTAAATTCACAATTACACGCGTATCGATTTAACACTTCCCAGAGACATAAATTACCAATATCTTTATTTATTCATCTTGTTTCGATTCCGTTCCTATGTATAGACATGTAGTACCGGCTTCAGAACGTGTATTTAGGTGATAAACATGTGCGAGGCACATCTTCATGTTTTATACACAGGCTACAAATCAACAGATGAAACCTGTTTAGCCGAGCAGTCTCGTGCCAGGATGATTACGGTGGTAATCTCACACTTGTGGGGGTAATGAAATGGAATTGTGGTTACAATGTTTGCCGCCAATCAGCGGCCGAGACTGAACACGCGATCTACACTCGTTATGTCTGTATTGAGATGTGATCCAGTTTCTTTGCAAACAAATGCATTTAAAGTTGACCCAACGAAAGTATTCTGAAGCTTACGACACAACCGAGTCCAAGGTGACAACTTAATTTTCTTCTTCGCTAATTCCTACAATCTAATCTAAACAGATCCGTTGGGGATCATTTAAAACCTTCCGTTGGTTACCTGTAACGGTGGGTGTGGCCAAACCGCCTGTGCACTCCACTAAGCCGAACCGTGCATTTACGAATGTGTGAAAGAACGCCGGGTATCTGTTGATTTTCTTTCAATTGGCGCGGTTGAAAGGGGCAGTAGACAATGACCTGAGATCGGTATGCGAATACTTTCGTTGGGACTAGTATAGTATCCGCATCGATATAGGCCTATGCTTGTTACGAGCGTGGCACAAGCAGAGCGCTTTTCTTATTGTCGTACTCTTGCTTTGTCGTCATTTATCTGGACATATTAATATTGGCGTAAATCAATCAATATCAAACAGAAACATTGAACGAAATGTTATTGAGTTGGATTTTTTATACTTTAATTTGTGATAATGATATAGTTTTACAACAGAAGTTTTTTTTTGCCACAGTAGTGCATGGTTGAAAGTTACGTGGATCTTACTTCTTACGGCGTGGCCAGTATAGATCATTCTATCCTTGAGTGAGTAATATAGGGTAGATCGCAACGCAATCGGCAGTTTGTCTACCGCCTTATGCTGCCCAACATACTTTAGTTTGGGTAGTAGAAGTTCGCCAAGCGACGCCGCGATGACGGAGCCTGATTGGTCGGCTACTTCACCGAAGGAAATGATTGATTGATTGATTGATTGGATCTTTATTGACTACGGGTCAGCGACCCACTAGTGCAATACAATATATTAACAGCCTACAATACAATACAATGCAACAAGTCACACTATACTAGTGTTATAACTTAAAGTAACAAGAGAAATGTTAGAAAACAAAAAACAAAATCAACTTACACATACGCACACACGCACACTCACACACGCACATTCATGCATACGAAGACAGCCGAGCGGTTCGTAATCGCGTCTCTTGGCGAACTTCTACTACCCAACTAAAGTATGTTGGGCAGCATAAGGCGGCAGACAAACTGGCGATTGCGTTGCGACTCTACCTTATATTACTCACTCAACGATTCTATTGTACATTATGTAGTACCGTGATACCACGTTGTGCTGCGTTCTCACCTTCTCAATGCGATTTATCATCTTGAGGTATGATGATAGAACTGGGACCATCCCATCACCAACATACAGCAAAGAGCAAACCTACGTGCAGTGCTATGTATACTGGGTGAAAGATATTATTATGCATCTTCCGTAGCGTGCATGCTGTGAAGCCGTCTAACTTGATATGTTGAGTCTCAAATGTAATTAAATGTCAAGTACAATTTAGTTCAACTTTGGATCGCAGAAGTTGCCTTTAGTACCGTAACATTGATACTTTTTGTAGAATACTACTTCGTTTTTTGAGTGAAATGTACTTGGATTTTTTATTTTCTTGTTTACATCTGAATATTTCTTTTTACCATAATTAATGGTCTACGTTATTTGTGGGAAAAATCATTTAACTATCATTATTCTCGATTACTATTATATTATACCACTTCTAAAATGTTATCGTATTAATTCTTCAATACTCGAATGGTCATGATACCCCCCCCCCCCCCCCCCCCCCTCCCCACGGCCACCGTAGGAGTTTCGTTTTCCCATCCCCCTGGCGCACTTCCTACCCAAGTGTGACTTCTCTAAAGTGAATAAAAGCAACTGTAAAGGGTCTGTTTTACTTATTAGAAACTAGCTTGTGACGAACTGTAACGGATACTATAGTTCATCATTATTTTTATCTTGAGAGTAATTTAGATACATTTTATTCTTATGAGTAACTTTGGGTTCTTCTAAAAAAAAAAAAAACTAAAGAAAGAAAACCCGCTGAATCATACAATTTGCATCAAACACATACAGATGATTAGAGTTCGAGTGCGCGTATTAAAATAGATCCTCGACTAAAAAGAAACGTTTGCGGAATTGAATGCGATCCACCCCGAATCGCAATTATTATCTTAGGTCTACTCTAAAGACGAAACCAGAAACCTCGAAACCAGCGTTCAGGTAAAAGCACATTCATAGCGTCTTGCGAACCACAGGATGCAGCACATAAGTAAATACGTCACCGTTAAAACGTCTTCGAGATTTTGGAAGTAAGATGTCAAAACTGATAAGTAGTGATAACATTGGAGTAATGACAACCACTTGTAATTTCATTTCCAAGATTAATTTCAAAGTGTTGGAAGTCACACAGGGTATGAAGGTGGTGTTAGTGCGTGAAATGTGACTTAGTTTTCATAACCGAATTTTTTTTTTTTTGGGGGGGGGGGGGGGGGGGGGCAGCCCTTTACCTTCCATCTATTACTTTGAAGAGGGATAGTTGCAACATACCTGATGGTGAGGGGCGAGGGCTCTATATCAAAATACAGTCAAACTTCTTTATAACAAACTGTTTTTAAGGTACCAAAAGCTTCTTATGCATGTATTAGCCCTATCAAGAACCTTTATAAAGAACCATCTTTATAAAAAAAATGTTCTTTAAGGGGACATTAAAAGCATTTTTTTTTAAATTTTAATATTTTTTTTTTATTTCGCCATGAAATACTTCCATGTTTTAAAATTATATTGAAAAAAAATATTACCCAAAAAAAAATTTTTTTTTGTTAAATTTTTAAATTTTTGACATTGTTGACACTCTCCTTGTTTAATTTGGTTGCTATAGGGATTTTTTCAAAAATTAATTGCGTCTTTTGTATTGAAGTTAGAAAGCTGGGGATTTTTGTATTTTCTGGGGAATTGTTTTTTCTGCAGTTGGCTAACATGGGTAAATGAATTAAATGCAACATGGCTGCTGTGTTTATGTTTTGATTGCACGCTTTTCGTAGTTTTCGTCGTATTTTAGTGGATTAAAACATGCCTCGGTCATCAAAAGTGTTTAAAAAGCGTTTAGCACGTAATAAAAGTAGTGAAAAACATTCTGTTACACTAGAAAACGCTTCTCAAGGAGGTAACAACCTTCAAAATGAAGAAATTGCGAGTGCACACGAGGTAGGCATAGGCCTAAATGAGACAACTCCAGACAGTAGGCCTAGGCCTAATTCTGCTTCTTCGTCTGTCAAGTCTACAAGCTCTTCAAGTAAGAAGTTGTTTCACTCTCTGCAGGATTCTGCTGAAAAGCTTACTGCACATGCCAAAGGTACAGCCTTGGATTTAGATG
This sequence comes from Isoperla grammatica, assembly GCA_945910005.1. Taxonomy (NCBI): domain Eukaryota; kingdom Metazoa; phylum Arthropoda; class Insecta; order Plecoptera; family Perlodidae; genus Isoperla; species Isoperla grammatica. Next base: position 70,135,855 of record OX246739.1, on the reverse strand, counting down.
TCAGTAGTAAACTGACAGCTGGCAATGTGCTCTTATCCATTGATATTTTATCAAAAGCTCTCTGTTCATTTGCATCTTGTAAACTGTGTGGATCTGATGATTTAGAGTGTTATGAAAACACAGCTAGAAGAGATGGCCTAGCATCTGAACTTGTGTTTCAGTGTAAAACTTGTGTAAATAAACTTAATTTTGTGTCTTCAAACAAAACGCCAAGTGGATACGAGTCCAACATTCGCTGTGTGTATGGCCTACGATCAATTGGTAAGGGTCTCTCTAGTGCAAAAACATTATGTGCCATGTTAAACCTTCCAAAACCACCTTCAAACTTCCAGAAGTATAATAAGGCTATATTGACAATAATAGAAGAAGTAGCAAACACTTCCATGAGAAATGCTGTGCTTGAGGCTGTAGACATGAATGATGGCTCAACAGATTTAGTGATGGCCCTTGATGGCACTTGGCATAGACGTGGACACATATCCCTGAATGGTGTAGTTACTGTCACAAGTGTGGACTCGGGTAAGGTGTGTGATGTTGAGTGTCTCACAAAATATTGCCAAGGCTGCAAGTTAACGACTGACGATGAAAGTAAAAAGAAACACGAAAAAGAGTGCGTTTCTAATTATGAAGGGTCGAGTGGGGGGATGGAAGCGGCAGGAGCTGTGGCCATATTTAATAGATCAGAACAAAACTATGGTGTTCGATACACTAAATATCTAGGGGATGGGGATAGCAAAGGGTTCAAGAGTGTCCTCGCAAGTGAACCGTATGGCAAGAACGTCCAAATAGAGAAGTTGGAATGCGTTGGACACGTACAGAAGCGGATTGGGGCCCGATTGCGCCGTCTGCGGAAGGATTTCAAGGGGAAAAAACTTGAAGATGGCCATGCCCTTAGTGGAAGGGGAAGGTTAAGTGATGCTGAGATAGATAAACTTCAAAGCTACTATGGAATGGCCATAAGGAATAATTTGGAAAGTGTCGAAAAAATGAAGTCCGCAATCTGGTCGATCTACTTTCATAAACTCTCGACTGATAGTTCGCCCCAACATGGCCTGTGCCCATCGGGTGAGGATACGTGGTGTAAGTACAAGAAAGCCATGCTAACTGGTACTACCCACAAGCACACCAACAGTTTGCCTACTGCAGTGATGGATGTGATAAAGCCAACCTTCAAAGATCTGGCTCAACCGGAACTTTTAAAAAAGTGTTTACATGGGCGAACGCAAAACCCCAATGAAAGTGTGAATGCCGTAATTTGGACACGGATTCCAAAAACTGTCTTCGTTGGTTTCAACACACTGAAGTTGGGAGTTTATGATGCTGTCTTGTCATTCAATGATGGAAACATTGGGAAGCTAAAAGTGTTCGAGAATCTTGGTATTGAACCGGGATACAACACCATTGCTGGATTACGTGCCATGGACTTGGAGCGAGTAAAGCAAGCGGATGCAGCGATGGAACGTGTTGCCAAAGAAGCCAGGAAAAAGAAGAGAAACAAAAAGAGGAAGCAAGAGGACAAGGAACTGAATGATGGGACTGACTATGGAGCTGGTATGCACTGAACAGTCCATGAACACTAGAAAAGGTAACACAAAACTTTAAATGCATTTTTCTCATAATTTATTTATTTTTAACTTTATGTACCTTTTTCTAAGAAACTACCAGTGGGATTGTGTTCAAATTTTCAGGGCATGTGCATTGTGGTGTCCTACAGAGGTGGTGATGAGATCTTTGGAAAATATTTCAAAACAATTAAAATATAATTTTTTTAATTCCAAAAAATGTATGATTTTTTAATCAAATTGTGTGCAATTGTTAAAAAATTCATAACTTGTTGGTTTTAAATACAAACTCAAAAAGCTCATCACCACATCCACACAATATAATGATAACCATATGCTGAAAATTTCAATATGATATCTCTGATAGGTTCTGAGAAAAAGGTACATAAAGTTTGTTAATTTAACATGGAAGGGATAGGGCTTTTAATGTCCCCTTAAAACAAAATAATAATCTGGCCCCCAAGAGTTCGTTCTAAAGAAGTTGTACTGTAATTCTAAACATAAGTATGATACATGGACCAACATTTGTTTCTTAGCCCGAATTTCTATTCCGAACACGAAGTGTCGTTATTAATAAATAACCATATTGCAAGTTGCTTTTAGCATTCTATGTATAATGATGATGGAGCTAAAACGACGCAGCCACATTATAAAAAGTGTTGTTTATTACATTCTCGATACCTGCATTCTACATAATATTTGCAGTAACTAAACGTGAAGGCTGCAGTCAGACGTTGAGTTATATCGCTAGAAGGTGTTCTCCTTGATGTGTAGGCCTATGTGTGACTGTAAGAGCGCGGGAGTGAATTGTGACTGTTATATAAGACGAGTCCTTCGCAGCATGCGTTACATGCAATTTTAACGTTCTATTTTTAAGGTTGTCGGAAACCCAGATTTATCTGTGTTAAAATTGCGTTAAAATTCTACAGCACATAAATAAGAACATTTGAAAAACGTCATGTTTTTTAAATTAATTCTGTGACACTTTCAAAGTAAGTTATTTACTCGTTTTAAAGCAAGATAAATCTGGGGTTCCGCAGACGCTGATAGTTTCATGGACATACTGCTTTTACTCGTTAAAATCGAGAATCTTTATATAACTCGTGTGTTCTTACAATTGACAGTGGGGTAGTGCTTAAAAATATAAAAATAACTAAGCGGTGTAACAAACCTTCGTGCACCTTTTATACTCTGTGGCTCACTCACAAAAAAATAACTGCATTAATCGATTTTCCCAATATTAAATTTGATTGCTTTTTGATATAATTTCTTTCTTTCTTTCTTTCTTTCTTCTTTCTTTCTTTATTTCTTTCTTTCTTTCTTTCTTTCTTTACTCTTTCTTGCTTTCTTTCTTTCTTTCTTTCTTTCTTTCTTTCTTTCTTTCTTTCTTTCTTTCTTTCTTTCTTTCTTTCTTTCTTTCTTTCTTTCTTTCTTTTCTCTCTCTCTATATCTTTCTTTCATTAGACTGCAAGTGCACATGAGCTGAGAATTATAGGTCATACGCTTCTGATTCCTGACCCATACCATGGATATACATTATATACTATCCACTATACCTTGCTTATTTTCCATTAAATTAGTTAGCTGGTATTGAATTTATTTTTAGAAGTTATTAATAGACAACTCACAATCGTCGGAATAACAAGTACAAAAAAACATGATCAAATCAACGGAAATTGGAGGTCATTTTTGTGAAAGTCGATTGGAATGACACCGACGGACATTTTGAAAGGAGTTTGTTTTTACTTTTTGACCTGGCCACTTACTGTGCGTGTTTCATGGTCAATACGGATTTAGTTTTTTTCGTGCGCATTGACGTCATAGGAACCGGATTCTGCTCCAGTCAGTGGGCAACAGGTTGGCCCTGTACTCCCGTCATATAATATCAGATTACTCAGTAGATTACTGTACTTGTTATTTGTTACTGCTCCAGTCAGTGGGCAACAGGTTGTCCCTGTACTCTCATCACATAGGATCAGATTACTCAGTAGATTACTGCACTTGTTACTTGTTACTGCTCCAGTCAGTGGACAACAGGTTGTCCCTGTACTCTCATCACATAGGATCAGATTACTCAGTAGATTACTGAACTTGTTACTTGTTACTGCTCCAGTCAGTGGGCAACAGGTTGTCCCTGTACTCCCGTCATATAATATCAGATTACTCAGTAGAGTACTGTACTTGTTACTTGTTACTTCTCCAGTCGGTGGACAACAGGTTGTCCCTGTACTCTCATCACATAGGATCAGATTACTCAGTAGATTACTGAACTTGTTACTTGTTACTGCTCCAGTCAGTGGGCAACAGGTTGTCCCTTTACTCCCGTCATATAATATCAGATTACTCAGTAGATTACTGTACTTGTTACTTGTTACTGCTCCAGTCAGTGGGCAACAGGTTGTCCCTGTACTCCCGTCATATAATATCAGATTACTCAGTAGATTACTGTACTTGTTACTTGTTACTGCTCCAGTCAGTGGGCAACAGGTTGTCCCTGTACTCCCGTCATATAATATCAGATTACTCAGTAGATTACTGAACTTGTTACTTGTTACTGATCCAGTCAGTGGGCAACAGGTTGTCCCTGTACTCCCGTCATATAATATCAGATTACTCAGTAGATTACTGTACTTGTTACTTGTTACTGCTCCAGTCAGTGGGCAACAGGTTGTCCCTGTACTCCCGTCATATAATATCAGATTACTCAGTAGATTACTGTACTTGTTACTTGTTACTGCTCCAGTCAGTGGGCAACAGGTTGTCCCTGTACTCCCGTCATATAATATCAGATTACTCAGTAGATTACTGTACTTGTTACTTGTTACTGCTCCAGTCAGTGGGCAACAGGTTGTCCCTGTACTCCCGTCATATAATATCAGATTACTTAGTAGATTACTGTACTTGTTACTTGTTACTGCTCCAGTCAGTGGGCAACAGGTTGTCCCTGTACTCCCGTCATATAATATCAGATTACTCAGTAGATTATTGTACTTGTTGCTTTCCTCTGGTTTGGGGGTCGATCAGACATGTGACTATACCCCGTTATATGTCATGACATCTCTCCTATTGTTCAGGCGATCAGTTGCCGCTTAATCCGCTATGCTTAAACTATAACCTTGATCTACTTCTTACTTTCTCACCTTCAATCCCCCCCATCCCCCTCTTTATTTGTAAAGTCCAAATATTATCATTTTAGTTACAGACACACAAAACGCAAAACTACTAAATCGGTAGCGACTGTGTCCTCTTTATTCCTAATAATCTCTATTTTAAAAACATATTTTTCACCATTAATGCACTATATATTATATAATTGAGCTATTGGAATGTGATTGAACCAGAATATTATTGAAACATGATGCAGGTAAGTGTTCAGAAAAAGTTACTACACTGGAGCATGCCAATTATAAATCAAGTTGCATTGCAATTATAATACAAAAACATTGTAATTAGCTTCTCTTCTACCGTATCAATTAAGTTGGCTTCATATGAGTTACTGAGCTCGACATGTTCGAAGGACTCGTTCGTAGGAATACCCGTTATAAGGTGCACACCAGCATTACTTGATGTGCCCCTCTTCAGGTGACTAACTAGGTTATTAGGGTGTTTGGATAGCTGGGAAGGAATGTCCGAGGGCTGTTAGTAGGACTTAATCCCAGTATTCACCTTTACGACTGAGGAAAATCTCGTAAAAAAAACATCAGTCAGGACTGGCGGTGGCCGGAATCGAACCGGCGACCTCCCGAATTAGAGTCTCGCGTCTTTACGGCTGAGCCACCTCTATCGGTTGAACGGTATATTCTCGTCTACGAAGCAGCTGAAACCGAAGAAACCGCTTGCATAATAATGGACTGTACCCTCCTGAACACCTTATTGAGCAATTATTATATAAATGGCAATCGACGTAACCTCTGCAAGACAATTGAACTTTCATTTAATTAATCATTGTGAGATGGTTATATCTGTCTAGATAAACGACAGTCTTAGCTAATAGTGAATACAACAATATCTTAGCCATGTATTCACCGTAATTGCTAATAAGATATTGTATTTAAATTTCCTTTGAGATTGGTTATTGCAAGGCCGTATACAATAACAATAATATGTAGATACAGACAATTACATGAAACCTTTCATGACACATATTGTGTTCTCTTCGGTCTATTGCGTTTACGGCATACCTGAACTTCTTTTCTCATTGTAATACATTACAGCAACCTTCCTTGTGGTAAGTGGAAAGCAATGACGATTATAGGACGGATATAATTGGTGTCAGACAAGAGTGCGGTAAACTCGATGTTCAATGCTATGTTCAATGTTAGGTGGCTCGTTGCTCCAGTGGTTAGCATCCCTGCTTCCGATGCAGAAGATCTTGGGCTCAAATTCCGCTTTAGGTCGAAGTTTTTTAACTTCTAATATTTTTTTTCTTTCCTTTTTACTTATGTGGTTTTGTGATGACTAGAATGAACAATTAATTCCATCACTTCTTGTCTTAGGAATAAGTAAACGGTGACTTTGAAGCCGTCCTAGCAACGAAGCACTCAATAAATTCAAAGTTGTACTGAATCGGCCTTGTGAATCTGGCATTTGTCCGCAGGTGTTCGCACTGTCCAATCACTGATACATGTTTTTCATATTTGACATATCGATCTTTGATTGGTTATCGCTCACTCGTCGACGGTGTTCGGAGCCTACAGAGTTGGTTTAGTCGTTTTAAATTAAAATCCCCCACTGAAAATCAGTCTTGTTACTGAGTGGGTAGACTCTAAATGTGAATGTTTTATTTATTTTATTTAATGTCGATGATAATTAATATCATAGCATATTAATATCTGCCGTTAATATACGTTAATAAAAGTGTATTCAAAACGTGGTATTACATTATTTTTGTTTTAATCAGTATAGTGCGGCAAGAGAGTATGAGTTTGCCTTGAGAAAAAGTTGATTGATTTATTTAATATTTTAATGAAGTGGTTTTGATTGATGCCGGTGCAATTGCCGCCTCGCCACATGAGTTTGTGCAACACGTTTGTCATTGTATAACTAATTAAAATCGTGTGTGCTAAAAAGTAAAAATAGACTGCAAGGCAAACTAGCTACTATATAACGTATACACCACTCACCGATAGAGGTGGCTCAGCGGTAAGACGCGAGACTCTAATTCGGGAGGTCACCGGTTCGATTCCGGCCACCGGCAGTTCTGCCTGAGGGTTTTTTCCGAGGTTTTTCTCAGTCGTAAAGGCGAATGCTGGGATTAAGTCCTACTAGTAGCCCTCGGACATTCCTTCCCAGCTATCCAAACACCTTAATAACATAGTTAATCACCTGAAGAGGGGCACATCAGTAAAGCTGGTGTGCACCCTATAACGGGTATTTATACGAAGAATTATTATAACGAGCTGTTAAACGTATTCACGTGACGTCACAACAGCCCTGGGCAAAACTCTACCCCGGGCCTAGGCCTGGCAAATTTGTCATCAAAGGATTATACATGTAATGTTCTAAAATCTAAGTTATTGTTTCTTGTATTTACTGGAAAGTCGTGTTTATGAACACTTGCTTATTGGTTCAGGTATTTTTCACTGTATGAAAATAAATATGTCTGTACTGTATCACACATGTAAAAAAGGAAAAATAAAAAATAAAATATATAGAGTTACAGCTGTTTTCTGATCATGGAGTTTGTATACCTATATAATATGTATTCTACAACCCGCTGTGGCAGTAACCGTATCTCAGTGCATGTCTAGACCCGCATGTTATAAATCTGTCTCTTTTATTATAACGATGTTTTGCTCCGTGAGGGGGACACGAGGGGAAATTGAACCGTCCGTGACGCTATCTCGCGGATTTAAATCAAGTTGGCGCTCTCTAGAACCTAACCTTAAGCAGCTCAAACAGACGCATTATGCATATTCACACATACGTGTCACTTCGGCTTAGTACTTGTTGTACTTAATGCGCCGGTTAGTCTTGTCTAGTCTTGTACTTGAGCCGGAGATCACCTTATAGTGATCTTGTATGGGCAAGGTGCGAATTGACAGGGGGGGAGGGGGTATTTCCCCCCTTCCCTAAGGTAATATCAGACCTGCCTCTGTTTTACTGAAAGGTATTCCCGCGGGGGATGGCTAAATCCCCACCTCTGGATACCCATCTCATCTCATATCATATCAAGTGACTTTATCTAAAGAAAAGTTGGTGAAAGGTTAGAAGGCGAGAATAAAGTATCTTGACTAGGGGGCGTATGCAGAGGCAAGTGTCAAGTTAAGTATACATGATTTGTTGCTATGGAATCGTTTTATAACACGCTATTTTCCATAAGTAGAACAACTCCATAAACAAACCACATACTTAACTCGACTGTGCATGCAAAGTAATATCTCAGATCGCTTCTAAGGCCATCTCATCTCGAGGGGGATAATATCCCGAAATAATACCCCGAAAAAATGTTGGGGCTTTGCCCCCGACCCCTTACTACCCACGCAGATACTATACTTGGGCACCCCCCCCCCCCTCTGCCAAGCCGTCAATTCGCACCCTGTGTGGGAGTCTACATATATGAACAACGTGTTATGTTGTCACGTTTAGCAAGTGGGAGTTAGTTGTACCGAAATAGACTTGTCTGTTGCGCCGCATGTATAAAACGTCTGGTTGGCCGAGACTTGGCGTCCTGCTGTGTTTATATTTGTTAGTTTTGTTGTCCAGTTGAGTTGTTGCGGTTTTATGTTTTAATTTGTCATAACTTTAAAAAACTTTAAATGTCAGTTATAGATAAAATCTATGCTGGCATTTGTCTATTTTTTCCGTATATTGCATAATGTCCCAAACCACAATTGTCGGCATCGGGATTGCAATCGCAATTCGGAAATCGTAAAAAAGTTAACTTACATGCTTCTAATGGCGCTGTTCACAATAAAATCGTAATGCCGTAAGTATGAGGAAATGAACCGATGGCGATCCCGATCTCGATTACGATCACGATGCCGACAATTGTGGTTGAGGCTTTAGTGTTTCTTTGCTTATTTACCGTTGTCTGTTAGTGTGCTGATCTTAATTTTACAGATTAAAAGTTCAAATCTTGTGTCTGTTTAAGAAACATTAATTAACTTTTCGAGGAACGGGAACCCCAACCTGAACTAGGGTTCCCAACTCTGCAAAATAACATTCCGGGACAAATAGCACTTGAAAAGGGAATGGCTCACGTGATACTGCCGAAGGCCCGCCGGAGGCCTATCGCCGAAGGCGAAATTTTTTGGGACCTTTTTTTCATGATTTACGTTCTAATAACATGTTTTTACTGCTTGACGAGAAATCAAGAATTTTCCTTTTGAACAAAAATCTTTCGCAGTTAATTAGAAATTAGGAGTTCACGTGCCTGTCTGAGATTGTTGTTTTATTAATTATTGTGTTGCTATAACAATATTAATAGCCTTATAGGGTAAATACTAGATGTACCTATTTTTATTGAAACATTGTGCATTTGAAAAGTCAACTTTGGAAACTACGCTCACAATAATTTATTATCCAATCTCTGCTCGTTTCGAGCTCACGTTTCGGGCGGCGCGGGGTCGCGGCAGAAGCAAGACACTTTCATGTAATTCCGGGACATTTGCCGTCCCGGAATCAGTTTAATTTCAACCAGGACAAGATCTTTAATTCCTGGTCTGTCCCGGCGAAACCGGGACGGTTGGGAACCCTAACCTGAACTAGTTTATTTAATTAACAAGGAACCAACTTTCTGAAGCTCCGATTTAATAAGTTCGGTTTGGTAACCATGGTTTCAACTGGTTTCAACAAACATTTCATTCAAAACGCAGTCGCCATGTTTGTTCGCAATGAATCCTCCGATTACCGACTAATCGAAGTTTAAAAAGTTGGCGAAACCGGCACTAATAAAAGTTCCTAACTTACTCTGCAACACTGTCCATATTGACGTATGCATTGACAGGCTGTCAGTTATGGAGAAAATCTATTCTGTCATTTGTCTATTTTTTCCTTATATTGCATAATGTCCCAAACCACAATTGTCGGTATCGGGATTGCAATCGTAATTCGGATATCGCTCATCGTCACAAAGTCCTGTCTGTATCCGTCTACTGCTCGAAGACCGGTTATCAAGTTCGCAATATTATGATTTATTTCGAGCTCGCTCATGTACGTCGCTTGGTATTAGCTGGGGCACTTAGCTACTATCTGATTATATGCACGGAAACCAGTTGCTACTTGAAATACTGAGTATGATTATATTACGATATTATTTTACATTCGTTTATTTATATGTTCATACCTTATGACAACTCTATAATATAGAGTAAGCAATGATAAAAGTCACGCTCACTCACCTATATAATTCTAAATCAGACGATCGTAGTAAGAAGAGTTTGGCGCTGTGCGGGCACGGTTTTTCAGTTTTCTAAAACACGCACAACATAGGTACACAAGTTAAGCTTTGAAATTGAAATCATGACTTCTGAAAGTTATAAATTTTTTTGGTATTTTGAATGTACCGGTACTATCGATATTGCTTGATTTGCGCTTTTGTATTTGGTGCATATTTTAGAAAACCGAAAAACCGTGGCCGCACAGCCTGCCTTAGGCACGACAGATAAATTACTAGAAGTAGTCCTTGGGTCACTTGGCCACTTCAGTTCAACGAAGATACAGCCAACGGTTTAGCCGCGGTCGCTTAGCCGGTTCCCATACGAACACCGAAGTTAAGCAACTTCGGGCTAGGTCAGGAGGTGGATGGGTGACCACTCACCTCTGAAACACTAGTTACCATTGGTTAGAGCAAATTGGAGGGTTCGAAAGCTTGTGTAACAGCTTCGTTCTTCTCGTCAACTGCTCGGCAGTCCAGGTTAGTGGAGGAACCTATATGACTGGTCAAAGTTACACCGTCCTTTCGGATGGACCGTAAAGCCGATGGTCCCCTTGGTACTTTTCGACAGGAGTAGCCTACGTGCCGGTACCAGGCTTCCCCTCCTCCCTTCCTCATTATCATTCATCAATCATCACTCATCAGGCTAAAGAGGGCATTGTGCCCTACACTGGCCTTAATAACAATAAAATAAAAATAAATAAATAACGAAGATATTGGGTGTTACTACGAACACTGAATTTACTTTCATTGTATAGGACAATGTTATCACGATTTTGTTGTGTGTTCTTGCGAATATCAGGTGTCAGTGTTAGACCGCGGTCTCTGCGTTCCAGGTTCGAATCCTGGCTTGGGCATGGATGTCATGTGGCGTTTTTTCATCCTCATAATCACCCACCCATCAATATGGGACGTAAAGCCCCAAGTATCAGTTGACAAGGACGAGTTCTAATTAAAGTACCTAACGCTAAAGTACCTAATCCTAATCTAATAAAGTAATACATTATTTAATAAAGTACCTAATCTTATGAGTTACAACTACATAGTTTGGATGTCAGCTTACTTGAATTTCAAAGCTTGTGATTTGTAGTTGCCAAGTTGAAAACAAGTTAGTAATATTTATAGTTGTAAGTCATAAGACCGACCATAACTAACTTGATTGAAAGAGTTTTGAAATGTCGGGCCTTCTATACTGGTTCTGCCTTATCCCCAGTGAGCATTCGATGTCTACTCACGCTGTTGAGGTGACTCGGCAAGACCCGAACCCGGGGTGTCGTGGGTTCGGTTTCCTACACTTGCAATCCTGACTGCGAGGGGTTTTTGTCGAAATATATTTCTCAGTGATAAGGCGAATTCTGAAATAGCCCTTCTTTCCTAACTAATAACTATCCTAATAGACTGTATAGTCATCAGTGTATATAGGTCTCTCACAGCAAGAAGTAAGATAGTATCAGGACCGCCTACATTTAGTTTCCAACTTAACAAGCGCGAATCACTAACGTTTTTCCCGATTTTCTAGTACAATTTGGTTGCGGTAAGTTTTTTGACGCTAACGTACAAGAAAACGTGCAAGCAGGTTTCCGTCAAAAAACTTAACGCAACCAAATTGTACTATAGATAATCGGGAAAAACGTTAGTGATTCGCACTTGTTAAGTTGGAAACTAATTGTGGGCGGTCCTGACTCTCCTGCCACAATCTTACTTCTTGGTGTGAGAGACCTTTACCAGATGAGCACACTATAAATAAACATTCCTTCCCAAAAACTAACTAAATTGAAACCCGTTTACGTAATTAGCACTATATATTATTAGCACTATAATGCTAATAATATGATAAAATCAATATAAAAATAAATTTAGTTTATTGTCTACCCACTCATTTACGATAACTGACATTCAATGGGGGACATGATACAGTTTTGTTTGTGCTTCGTTGCTATGACGGCTCCAGACACCGTTTAAACGTCCACAGTACCATGTCATCAGATTTACGTGTAACTAAATTGTCAAGTCGTAACTATATAGCTCAGTTAAGAGTTAATGTAGCCTATTGTTCTTTGCTCTTATGCGTCGTAAAACAACACACCAAATAAGAAAATAATCGTAAACAACAAATAATAAATAAGTATAATACATTAAGTTCCAACTTACATAAGCCAATCACGAAGGGATATATAAGTACCACATCGACCGTGAAGCATTATATATATACGTCTTCTTGATTATCTTAGTTACACAACAAAAGGTTTTCAAGGGGGCCCCCGCCCCTCCCCTCCCTACGAATTATGTCGGCTCCTCTGTAAGTCTGTCTGAAACTTAATTAAACGATGTTATGCACTAGACTACTCGGCCGGGCGATCTCGTAACCCACGCGGTTATGTGATTGGTCAATAGCTTACTCAACTCAACTAGTCTGCACTTTCAGGTCTTGTGCGCATTGCGAGGGTTTCAGTCACGGCTATTACAGGCGAACCACGTTATTACTATTCTATCCTTCACTATTTCTATCCCTTATTCTACTTTACTCTACTTTATTGTAATTAAGGTCAAGTGTAGGGCACAATGCCCTCTTTACCCTGATGAGTGATGATTGATGAATGATACTGAGGAAAGGAAGATGGGAAGCCTGGTACCGGCACGTAGCCTACTCCTGTCGAAAAATTACCAAGGGGACCATCGGCTTTACGGCCCATCCGAAAGAACGCAGTCATATAGGTTCCTCCACTAACCTGGACTGCCAAATAGTTGACGAGAAGAACGAAGCTGTTACACAAGCTTTCGAACCCTCCAATCTACTCTAACCAACGGTAAACTATAGTGTCTCAGAGGCGAGTGGTCATCCATCCACCTCCTGACCTAGCCCGAGGTTGCTTAACCCGGTGTTCATATGCGCGTCGTACTGCGGCTAAACCGTTGGCTCCCTTATTGTAGCGACCTTACTGCTCGAGGCGATACTCTAGTTCGATAGGTCTCGGGTTCGATTCCTTCCAGTAATACTATAGACTAGGTATTAGTCCGTAATACCAATGATCTAGTAAACCATAGACAAGCAAACCGGTAGCCATTTTCGATATTAATTGAAATTCGGCAGCCATGACAGAAACACTTGTATGTAAAACCGTCAATACCTTCGGACAATGGAGTATAATCTGCAGTATCGGTAAATACCAAAAATAGAATATTAAAAAACTACAAACATACCTAGAAACCTTCATTTTTGTCGTGACAGTGATTAGCGGTTATACGGTTGCAGAGGCACGTAAAATAAAGCTTATGTGAACCCTACAGCAGTTATTCCTGTGACAAAATACTATTATTATTAAATTAATTTAACACTTGTTAATAATTGTAGACTGCGCTATCTACTGGGAAGGGGGGGGGGGGGGGGGGGTAAATTTAAGGTTGCCCATCAGCGTCAAATAGAAAAATTGATGAAGTCAAAACGCCTATGCCACATTTAGGCTATTACAATTCTAAAAAAAAAAAACTATTTTATAAATAAATAATCGATACCAGAAATTTGCATCGACAGTCGACACAGATAATTAATAGTTAGCGAGCAACTTTATATTAATGTGAACAAGGCAACGAAAAGTTTTTATCGACCTCAACATTGTATTTAGAATCTTTGAATAAAGTTCAATAGACCCGCCCATTTACAAGTTACGATGCAGGAAATTGTATGAAAGTAATTCATAAGAACTTATCAACTCAACTGACAACTCAAAGGCTCTTTGTGCGCAACAAGTATGGACGTCCAACCCCCGTCTTTCCCGTTACGTAATCTACTATATTCTTAGAACTCTAGTTTTTTACTTTGAATCGTCACTTCAATTGAATCAGTTCAAATATTACGAGAGGTTTGCGATGACATAATGTGTAACTTTTTATGAAAGGACGTCGCTCTCTAGGTTTTATTTTTAGGACTTCAAACTGACAAATTCATGTTCTACGCAACGTTAATTTGCCAGGGCCTAGATTCACAAAGGTGCCTAAGCGCTAAGACGTCCTAGTTTCGGCAAATCTTAGTGATATAAATCACGCATGTCGTTCTGCAATCTCATCAAGATGAAATATATGAACATATTAACAATTTAACTTAAAATATTTTTTAGTGAATGTGTAGTAATACCTAGAGATGATTTATCTTGATTTATCTAGCTATGATTTGCGTAACTTACGTAGAGTTAGGCATCTTTGTGAAATTAGGGACTATACCGAATAGTATTTTTAGAAACGATACACAATACCTACAATACAATACACTACAATACAATACAATAAATGTCCAACGTTTTGTCTGAAGCCCCCATAGCAACACGTGCTATTATGTACATGGCATGCTATGCGCGACCACACCCGTATAGGCCATGTTTCAGCTGTCTGAGGCCGCATCATAAATGACTGCAGTCGTGACTGTTAACCACCCCCCGCGTGGTTATTTCTCAGTGTCAAGCCACCAAAGTAGCCGTCTCATTTCATTGGCTGTTAGTTGTCGTTATGTGCGCTGATTGGCTGTGATACTGATTTACCTGGTCGACCTTGCTTTGACTAAGACCTTAAAAATAAAATGTCAAATCGTTATGTGATCATCAAACGTGTGTTTCAATTCGCTAATGCACTATTATATTGGTCTACATATTTATTTATTTTATTGTAATTAAGGACAGTGTATGGCACAATGCTCTCTTTAGCTTGATGAGTGATGACTGATGAATGATAATGAGGAAGGGAGGAGGGGAAGCCTGTAGACTGCTCCTGTCGAAAAGTACCAAGGGGACCATCGGCTTTACGTCCCATCCAAAAGGACGGTGTAACTTTGACTATAGTCATATAGGTTCCTCCACTAAACTGGACTGCCGAGCAGTTGACGAGAAGAACGAAGCTGTCACACAAGCTTTCGAACCCTCCAATCTGTTCTAACCAACGGTTACTGTGTTTCAGAGGAGAGTGGTCACCCACTCTCCTCCTGACCTAGCCCGAGGTTGCTTAACTTCGGTGTACATAATCGCATCACCGATAGAGGTGGCTCAGCGGTAAGAAGCGAGACTCTAATTCATGTGGTTGCCGGTTCGATGCCGACCACCGGCAATCCTGATTGACAATTTATTCCCGAGGTTTCCCTCAGTCGTAACGGCGAATGCTGAGATTGAGTCCTACTTTTTAACAGCTCTCGGACATTCCTCCCAAGCTATTCAAATACCCCAAACTGTATACTCATCTTATTGCGCTTAAAAAATAAAAACATTAAAAAACGCACGTTTTTTAAAAATCGCCTGCGGCGTTTTTTTTTGTGGGAGGCATCTCCCCCCCATTGGCGCCTCCTGGAAGTATTTTGGCAGGGAATTTATTGTGCCCCCCCCCCCCCCCCCCAATGGGGCTTTGCACGCAAAGCTTGACGTAGAATGCGCCACCACCGTCCAAGCCTAAATCCATGACCTGCTGGATGGGTAAATCAGCACGGACAAGGTCTACTTGACCCATCCAGCAGGCTGTGATGGCAGCATTTGGCCAAAGACATTGGAATAGAAGTAGCGCCACCATAGTTCGAGCTCAAGTCCAGAGCCTCCTGGATGGGTAAATCAGCTCTTTTTTCATGGCTAAGTCACAGATAACTAATTAACTACGCAAGTTAATTAGTTATCTGTGGCTAAGTTATGCGGAGATAAAGTAGACCTTGTCTGAGGGCTGGCACTACGCTGGCGCTGCGAGTGGGAGAATGTGGCAGTGCAAAGCCCCATTGATCAATCTCTGCGCACGCCCATGTCCTCCGTTCTTCATCTTCATCATTGTCGACGTCACGTCGTCGAAGTTACCTCTATCTAAAATGATAAATAAAAAAATAAATGTAATCATTTAATGTAATGTCCATGATCTAAATTTGCATAGCTAGATAAATAATCCTATGAAGCCGTTAACAGGGCATTTACGTTCGGTCGTAATGATACTTTGAAAAAGCTGAACGGCACAGACCAGAATATTAGATAGTTGATTTAATTGCAATTGCATCAAAATCACCAACTTTGCAAGTTTTTATAGGCCGCGTCTTGCTACATATTACATTGCAAGTGTTATTTACACTCAAATGGCTCGACTAAAGATTACATTCTACCACAGTGTATGTATAAATGTTCGCTAACTGTCATGGGTAGAGACCTTGCTCACACTTTATTATCTCGCCAAGCAAGATAATACTTGTCACCAGCATCTCCGCCGCGCAGGTTGCTTGCGCACTTATATGGTGGCATCGGACCAACATCTGTGTGTGTTGTGGGCTGCCAATGACAGTCAGTCCACAAGGGACGAGCGTTTCAATTGGCTCTACGACATACAGGGATTGGGGATTCCCGCATCTAGCGATAGTCTTTATTGTAGCACCGATAGAGACTCTTAAATTAAGAGATCGCCGGTTCGATTTCGGCCACCGCCAGTCCTGACTGAAAGTGCTTTTTACCGAGGTTTTTCCTCAGTCGTAAAGGCGAATGCTGGGCTACTAACAGCCCTCGGACATTTCTCCCCAGATATCCAAAGACACAACTTATACTATCGTGGTTTTCCGGGTATAACCGTGTCAAAAGGTGGGACCAATCCAACGTTTCGCCCATACTGCAATGGGCTTCTTCAGGGAGCTTCGTGGAGTGTACCCACTGACACCAACAACTGTCACGAGGGGGAACTCTGGACAGTGATGCTAGCGAATAACACCCGCTATCGCAAAGCTCTAATAACCTAGTTAGTCACCTGAAGAGGGGCACATCAGGTAAAGCTGGTGTGCACTCTATAACAGGGATAACAGGGATATTGGTTATTGTAATAATATTTAAATCCTGGTAACATTGTGATCTTGCTGCCTGTTTTGTGATATTGTATTATTTATTAGGGGCTTAGTGCCCTCTTTAGCCTGATGAGTGATAATTGATGAATGTTAATGAGGAAGGGAGGAGGGGAAGCCTGGTACCGGCACGTAGCCTACTCCTGTCGAAAAGTACCAAGGGGACCATCGGCTTTACGTCCCATCCGAAAGGACGGTGTAACTTTGACCAGTCATATAGGTTCCTCCACCAACCTATAAGAGAGGATGCCCCTATATACAGGAGAGCAGAAACAAACTTTTTGCTACCCATATTGGCAAATAGCTTTCTCAAGACTTCATATGTAGTCCTTATGAAATCTGCAACATACCCAGCAAAACGTCTGTTTCGTAATCATAGGTACAAAACAACACCTATTTGTTTGTTTTTTCTCTTAGGTATCCCAATATATATTTAAATAGCACCGTGAAGTAATCGGTTTAACAACTGAAATACACGTTTTTAATATCGTTACGGACGAGAGGACGCATACGTTGTAATTATAATTTAATGCATAATATTATTAATAGAATAATTACGCGTGGAAGCGTGTTAAGTTGGTAATGTTTATGGCCCCTTCAAGAAGCCCAAGTAAATTAATTTGTAACAATAGACAACATGTGTACAATTTTTTTGTTTAAACCAAGCACTTAGTTTAATAGTATCAGATACAAAAAGTATATTAATGCAAGTCCCAAGTAAAAAATAAATTTTGAAGTAGGTTTAATGTTGAAGTTTCAACTCGCGGATCTGAAACGCGTACAGGTGGCTGTGACGTCATGATTCAGTAGACGTGGCGTAACAGACCAATCGCTGAGGCGGTGAGCGTACACAGACACAAACCATGACGTCAAATCCCATCAACATGGCGGCGGCTCGTTTTTCGCGCCCTTTTATTTATCGTTACTAAACTAATTATTTTGAGGCATAGTCTGATCCGTTTTTCAAAATTCAAAGACACAAAATTATGAAATGAGAGATAATGTGTTTAAAAAGTGATTAAAATTTTCATACGCGTGTTCCCTAATCAGTATAACAACTATTACCGAAATGAGTTGAATCAAAAGCGCCAAACTCTTCTAGGAAATGTTACATTGCCTGACCTAAGAGCTCGACATGCATACAACACCCGCACTGCGATCATGTAACTTTGATAGATAATGTTCGATATCGTTGAAAATTGTACTCGTATATGCAATTATGTACAGCTCGGTAACGCTATTAAACGTTGATCACTCATCCCGGGGATGACAACTATAGCCATAGTTGCAAAAATATGGGACGTAAACCCCAAATATCATTACTATCATCATCACGAATATCGTGCGCGCCTTTCGATCGCGGGCAAGAAATAGCGTAAAAGGACGAATTTATTTCACAAAACTAAAGTAGGACAGACTATAGCTTTAGAGTTTGTTTAGACCTACCTCTAGAACACAGTGGAATATTAGAATAAATCGGTGGTGTGAGTAGCTACCTATGGATCTACTCAGTAAAGTGTAAATTTTGATAGGCTTTCAATAAAAACAAAAGACTGTCAATGTTGCTCACAGATTGTTGGATTTTGACGAGTTCCTGTTGTGAACTTCTTCGAATTCTCGTACTCTCATTGGCTACACAATAACGATGGACGAATTTTCAACGTTATCGACCAAAGTTACATGATTGCTGTACCGGTTCAATCTTTCACAACGAACGCTCGCCTGAGGTTTGAACAGAATAATAATCTATGCGTATTTCTTAGCGTATCAGTTTCTGTATCAATTATGCCGCATTAAACGAAACAATGGTTTATTTTATGTAATAACCTTCAGAAATCATTCGTTACGTGTATAATATATTTACGTGTATATGCGGTTACGCAAGAAGCGCACGACTCTACAGTTGAATCACCGCCTTCTCAATATGTATACATAACGTTCGCGCCCGTCGTGAAAACTGTTGCATTGGAAATTTGCAATAGTCCCATATACTGCAATCATTATACAACAAGCCTCGCAGGACTGAGGCAACCCGAATACTTAATTTATGGCAAAATGTAGTGGCTGACACGTGGATTGTGTATAGTGTCATAATTGGATTGCGTTTGCTACAAGAAATTATGCACGTTTTTAGAGGGACATGTACGTCATCAAAGCTTGATATATTTATTTTTTTTCTTAACAACTAGGTCATGTAGAATCAGATTCGTTACTCATCGCCGGGGTCGTCGTAAGGGGAATCCAGTGGTGTGTGGTGAGGGGAGGGGGGGGGGGGGGTTCAGGTCGCGAAGAGGGCCGAGAAGTGTGTAGAAGAATGTGATGATCGTGGAAGAGAGGAAAGATCACGAAGACTACATGAGATCAACGAAGCACTCAATAAATTCAAAGTTGTTCTGAATCGGCCTTGTTGATTCTGACATTTGTCTGCAGGTGTTCGCACTGTCCAATCGCTGATTCATATGTTTCGTATTTGAAATATCGATCTTTGATTGGTTATCGCTCACTCGTCGATGGTTTCCGGAGCCTACAGGGTTGGTTTAGTCATTTTAAAATAAAGTCCCCCACTGCAAAGCAGTTTCGTTACTGAGTGGGTAGACTCTAAATGTGATTGTATTTATTTAATTATTTTAATAAGGAAATGAAACGCAAGAGCTCTTTGCGGGGGCACCGGTCACCACGAGTAGGGACCCACCTCTATCGGGGCAATATGTTATTTAACGTGATAGACAATTTGGTCATGTTGACTACACAAGAGCTATGAAGTGTTGGTTCCTTCTTCTTCTAACGTCTGCCAATAATTCAACTCCTTGCAAGCAGCAAAATGGTGGATTTATTTTTTTAATTAACGATAAAATTGTGACAGTTTAAAATTTAATTTGTAAATCAAACATGTATTTGATCTGTATTCTTAAAAAAAGTATGATTTTATTATTTTTAATGTTAACAAGAATCAAAACTATGAAACAACATCATGTTTTATGTGGATTGTCACATAAAACGAAACTAGATAGAAACATTTATTAATTTACATAAATGTTTCAGATAAATAGTTCAAATTTACATCTGTTATGTAATACAATAGATTTCCATTGTTCTATTAAGAGTATTCAAAGCCGTGAGGCGGTGGCACCGTTTTACGTCCGACACATTTAGGCTTTGGAATATGATTATTTTGTCGACGGTGCAAATTTTCCTTGTACGCTTATTTTTTACCCATTGTTTACGCTTTACAGTAAAAACCCAACATTATACCTGGTTAAAATGTAATTCAGTTCTCATAAACACATACAGTTATGTAATGCATAATTACAGCAATTGAATTGGTGTAATTTTTGTCGTTAAACAACACTCCAGTGAAACTTATCTTATCGCACTAAGTGAAAATAGCACTTATATAACTTATTATTGATGGAAAATAACTTTAATGGCAATATTTACACATTACATAACTACATGGGCGATGTGTCACCACATCACACAGTGGTGTACACTGAAAATAGTTTACATCACATGTAAACTCCGGTCGGAAGAAGAAATGCTGTTTTTTGTTGACTGAAACGAAACAGAATTTGGACGGATGGACAAAGTCTTGGAACTAAAACCATATTGAGTAGAGTTGAGAGATCTGTTGTGAAATAGCGCCCCCTCTACCCCCCCCCCCCTCCCCTCCCCTTCCCCACCCCTCCAATCGTCTGCCTGCAGTAGAGGTCATTTATGACAAATTAGTGATAAACTGAGAAGTGTACCAAGTTTCTGTTTACATTACAATGACCAGTTGTTATTATTCTAGAACGTACCCTAGACATGCTTGTTTGAGGTCTTTCACACTCAAAATTCAGTATGGGCATATACCTTATATATTTATACATAACACGAAGGCTTAAATTATCCTATACCAACTGATCTTCTATATTTATATTTATATTTATATTCATTTATTCCAAACATATTCAGTTAAAAAACTGATTTTCAAGGAGGATTACAAGGAGAACAGTACCTAATGAATAGAACTATACAATTAATAGTGAAACCAAAGGAAATACAATAAACAATATAAAATAGCAACGGATAACACAACAACACACAAACTACCATAATAAGAACAATACAAATTGACAGCAGAAAAAAATGGTTAGATTAATATTTTATTCTCTTTGTTTCTTAAATATGACTTGACTAGAGGCTCTACCACTACTATTGTTTCTAGATACAGATAGGTTTTTCTATTTTTTTTCATATCCCACTGGCGACTACACAGTTGCACACTATACACTCTACAACTACAGTCTACAGCTTGTGAGGTTGCTGCACAGTTGCACATTCTACACTCTACAACTACACTCTAGAATCTAGAGCTCGTGAGGTTGGTGGCGTAAAAGTCTGGGTATAAACTCGACTACACAACCCTGTTATATAATGTATACTGGTTCATGCTAGTAGGGATGGGCATTGATTCCAAATATGGGCGTCGATAATCGAAAGACAACTATCGTCATCGATCGATAATATCGAGATTTGTAATTTTTTTTATTTCGTAAGTTAGATTTAAGCAAAAATTCAACATTCCATTTAAAAATGTTTTTTCTTTAAATATCCACAAGAGAAATTCTTTACATGCGTAATTCGCCAGTTCTCAGGGTTATTCTGGTTACAAAAGGTCTGAGACATCCCATTCATCCTCACTAATTCTCGAATTTCGATACTTATTAATGTCAATAACGTGAACGTTTTCCAATATCGAATATCGATCGATAAAACCGATATTTTTTATGTTCTTTCCTCGTCATCCAATTATCTCAACAGGCCGATAAAAACGGACGCGATCGAAAAAGGATGTGACTGTGGTTTAACTATCTAGGCCTGTGTAGTAATTGCCATGGACGATAAAATAGATAAAGTATTGGATTGCCCAAGAAATTGTCATCGTTCATCAGCCAATAGGCCTTCTAAGCTATCGCACACAAACATAGTTCACATAATTGCGCACAAGTCGTAGCTAGCTTAGGTCTACAACGCTCAGTCCGTTCAATTATACTTACAAAGAGGTCTGTGTAAATAAAAGATAAAATTACCAACAACAAATTACATAACCACGTTTGCATAGAACAACGTCTCAGGTTTATGTAACTGCACTATAAGCTCACCGAACACTGATGCACGGGAGGAGGGTGGGGGGGGGGGAGTGGGCGAAAGATACGCCCCCCTTTACGTGTTTAAGTGTGTTTATGACGCCCCTCCTCTCCCCTTCCGATAGCCCCCTCCATAGTACGCAGTTTGAGGGTACTCTTGCACAAATGTATTTTTGTTTATTTTTATGAATCCCTGTTATAGGGTGCACACCAGCTTTACCTGATGTGGCCCCTCTTTAGGTGACTAACTATGTATATTAGGGTGTTTGGATAGTTGGGAAGGAATGTCCGAGGGCTATTAGTAGGACTCAATCACAGCATTCGCCTTTACGACTGAGGAAAACTTCGGGGAAAACCTTCAGTCAGGACTGCCGGTGGCCGGAATCGAACCGGCGACCTTCCGAGTCTCGCGTCTTACCGCTGAGCCACCTCTATCGGTACACACAAATGTATGCGTAATATGCAGGTTCTCAATTAGTTGAAAATAAGCGTTAGTGCTACAGTCAAAATACTAAATACGAAGCAGTTTTTACCGTAGATTTCTGCCTTTTAACCTAATCATAAATATATATATTTTAGAAGGTTTTGGAAAAGAACAATATTTACCTGTTGAAACGTGAAGGAGTAAACCCAAGTGAACTCCCTCCACCATCCCCTTGCGAGAATAACTTGAGCAGTACTCTTATATTGATCTTTGATTGGTTGTCGCTCACTCGCCGATGGTGTTCGGAGCCTAGGGTTGGTTTAGTCGCTTTAAATTAAAGTCCCCCACTGCAAATCAGTTTAGTTACTGAGTGGGTAGACTCTAAATGTGAATTTATTTTTATTTTATTTACTCAACACCAACGAGACAAAACAGCCCAAATATCAACCAGCACTGTTGTCAACGGGTCTCTATACCATGGGTCGCTACAGCGTCCAACCAACAACTCCTAGAATAATGTAATTTATAAATAAAATTACGTTAAATGTATTCGTCTTACGTGTGATGTAGTAGATCGTCAAGTACCTGAAACAATGTATTTATATACAACTTGTAATATAGGTTATACTTACTTATTGTTTAGTGCTTCCATTTACACTCACTTGTCCACTGGTAGAATGTTCCAATGTTCGATACGGCCCACCATTTGAATATTGGATCTTTACTAGCACATATCTGAATATTAATTGTTCCATTCAAGTAGTTCAGGGGCCCACAATTACCATCACAAACACGTTCCACTGTTCATTAATAATAACTGTGAGCCAAAGTACGAAAAACAGACGCACGAAAATAAACCAGAAACACATATAGACATTCAATGATAAATATTTCAATATTTTTGTAACAAAATGCTAACCGAGACGATGGATGTACGAATAACTTGAATATGAAAAACCGCCACATGACATCCATATGCCCAAGCGAGGATTCGGACCTGGAACCAGAAATCATGTTTTACCAGACCAACATAAAAACACAGCCATTCTAATGGACATCCAATATCTAGCAAACATATTTATACGACTTCCTACTCTGAAGGTCAGTCCTGTCACAATTAAACAATAATATGTTGACGCCTATCTGAGAAATAGTAATCTAGATTCTTTTGCAATACATTTTTAATTACAGTGACCCATAAACATGAAGGTACAATGCATGATCTAGAGTTACATGGCTCTCACTGTAAAAGAGCTAATTACAATTGAATGCACTTGCAAGTGACATCGTGAGCATTCATTATCACTGCATCACTGTATGATGCGGCGTCGCAATAGTTGACGGCAACACCATAGGCGTGCGCGGGGGGGGGGGGGGGCAAGGGGGGGCAGCGGCCCCCTCATTAGGATAGGTGAGCTTTTTTTTTTAAATTTAATTTGACACAGGGTATACCGTATACGCATGCCGATCGTAAAAGACGAGAAGAGGACCTATAGCACCTTCCTCATATTAAATATATTCCACAAACTGTCACTGTTGCTCCAACTGCCTTGCCCGTTTGACCCGGGAAAGAATAGGTCCAGAATAATGCCTGTCGTAATGGGCGACAAAAATGCTGACGCCTGACATAATGGTTATAATCTTACCTGAAGTCCTAGATTGGAATGACGTTGGAATCAGCTGACCGGCCTCAACATCAACTGTTGCCCTACCGCCAAGATTTTGGCTTTGGGACTGACCACTTCCATCACTTTGTAACAATGATATCACTGATATCCACAAATAATTGTGTGAAATTAACCCATTGAACAGACAACCTGTACTCCTCCTAATACGCTTAAAAACACGATTAAAAATGCATGTCTTTAAAAAATCTCCTGCGGAGCTTTTTGTGGGGGGCATCCCCCCCACACCCCCCAATGGCGCCGCCGTGAAGTACTTTCATTGGGAATTTATTGTGCCCCCCCATTGATCAACCTCTGCGCACGCCTATGGGCACCACTGTACACATTTGACAATGCAGGGGCGTTTGCACGGGGGGCGGGGGGGGGGGGGGGGGGGGGGGCAAGGGGAAGGGAGGTACACACTCCCCCCCCATCCTTCTTGGATTATGAATGTACAAATCTAAGCAGAAAGTTTAAATATATTATGAATTTGATTGACATAATGGGATACAATTTCATTGCATTGCAACCTATAGTAGTAGTGTATCTCTTTATTGGCATTAATGCTTTTTTCATGGACATACACACATATAGCCGGTACATTACAAAGCATAAGGCAATTACCAGTAACAATTTTGGAAAAGCCTGCAATGTAAAAGATGATACAGATATAAAATATACGTTCAACAGAAACACAATGCACAAGTGTATAACATACATTCAACAAGAAACACAATGCATACAATACAGATTAGCTTTAAATTGTAGGCCTTATTCGATAGTTCGATTTGCGATGATTCGAATTCTGAAGACGTAAACAGCATCGGCGAACAGAGAAACTGAATGACAAACCAAAAAAAGGTTATTTAGCCCCTCATATTTATAGAACATATACGTATTATTTATTTATAATGTAATTATTACATAATTATGTTAATTTAAAGTTTTAAATAATTGCTTTGGTGCATCTGGGCTTGCAGTAAAAGCATTGAAACAATAAACATATATTTAAAAAACTACCATCTCCAAATAGTGGCATATTTATTCTGTAACCAAATTATCTCCGTGACGATCCCCCCTACTCCCCCCCCCCTGAACAAAAGTCTGCCGATTTCCGTAGGAAATGGATTTATTTACAACCATTTAATTGTATATAGATTAGAAAATATTCAAGAGACCGCCAATAAATAACACGTGGGGGGGCAGGACAGATACCGTCTTTATCCAAGCATTGTTATTGTGCACGTGCCAATTGTCGTTTTCTATGTTTCAATCCAATCTATAAATCAATGTCACAGTTGTAAATTAGTATACTAATTTGCAAATGTGACTAAAATTAGAAATTAAAAAATTAAAAACAGTTAAATACAATAAATCAAGCTAAAACAAAAAAACTAATTAAAATTAAAACTAAAATTAAAACTAAAACAAAAATTAAAACTAAAATAAAATTATTGTGATTAAAATTAGTATATAATTTACAAATGTGACGCAAAACCACATTGAAGAAATGCCGATAGAGGGGATCGAAATCATCCTCTCGTGTGCTAACCGCCTGGCACTGTTCTGTAAGGGAGGCGCTACTTGTATAACAGTCGGCGTATAGGCAGCCGTACACAGCGTTATATAATGTTGCCGGGCTTCCTCTACACCCACCGGTCGACTTTACGATGCGATATCTTGAACATTCTAGTTCTAGACTTAAAAAACTACTCCAACCACTACTTTCGGGCGTATTCACATAATCTTAGAGAAGTGATATTTCTCTATATAAGGATAAAATACCACAATACAAATAAGACTGTAAGCTATAACATCTCACTATACAAAACTTTGTTTTAGTAACATCTTTAGAACGCTATATTCATATTAAGTATCGTTTGTGTTTTCGAAGAATTACAAACTGGATTCAAAAAGTCTCAACTACTTTAATCGTGATGGCGAATTAATTGTAATTAGTTCACATTATCAATAATAACCACACGTCTAATGATTCAAATTTTGAATACATTTTAAATCCATTTTTTAGTTCTTTTGAAACCCCCATAACGCTCATTGATTTACATATTCAATATTGTTGTAAGCGTTCTCACGGTATTATTTAATATATAAACCAAAACCTAATAATAACAATAACAGTAACAATAATGTTTCGTACACCTTATAAAGTAGTTATGACGTCTCGCTAAATATTTTATCCGGACTCTAAAACTTCTTTCTTCTCAGAAACTATCACTTCTCATTAGTATAGTTGCCATGGAGATAACAAGTTAGCACAGGGCTAAATATTTAGAGGGCCATCATAATACGGGACCTAAAAGAAATAACAAAACCCAACAATTTAGCGCTGGGCTAAATATTTAGCGGGCCATCATAATACAATACCTAAAAGAAATAACAAAACCCAACAAGTTAGCGCTCAACTAAATATTTAGTGGGCCATCATAATACGGGACCTAAAAGAAATAACAAAACCCAACAAGTTAGCGCTGGGCTAAATATTTAGCGGGCCATCATGATACGGTACCTAAAAGAAATAACAAAACCCAAAATATCTTTCTTATACACTATACTTTGTAAATAGCGCAGTTCCCTGTGTGTAAGTGGCCGGAGCGCCTATAGTGTCACCCCCCCCCCCCCACCCCCCTCCCCCCTCAACGACGCCCACCCATGTCGTTACATAACGTGGCGATGTCAAGTTCAACCTTATAGTTCGCGCTGACATAGCTGCCTGCCTGCCTGCACTCACTCCAGCTAGAGCAACAGAACGAAGTAGAACATGTATCCAGGTTATATAATATAGAAGTGCCTGCCTAGTTATATAAGCGAAGGGCAGAACGCTAAGTGTGAGCTTGCTCGGGCGGAGGTTACTCACTAATATGATTGAATAAGAGAGACTAACCGTCACAAGGTATGTATGTTGTAAATAGAAATACAAACAGACGTTTTGAAATTGTTTTTGCATGTAAGTGTAAGTACACGGTCATGTATTGCCAATATTGTGGTGGAATGAAGACGTAAGATGTGTTAAACTGTTTAGTTGAAATGCTTTGAACACGGACTGTACATTTTGTAACCATCGGGGTCTTACGTTAGGCTGATTGCGATGCCCAGAGCAACATGTTTTCGAAGGGCGCGGTCGCCTACTCCCCCCCCCCCCCTACCCCCCCTCCCTCCCCCGCCATCAGCCACCAGCCTACACCTACATGCCTGAAATGTAGACGGATGTATTTTATTACTTTTGGAAGTTTTATAATAATACAATAATCAAATTATCAACTATTTCTTCGTATACACATTCTTGAAAATTTAAATAGTGTTTTTTCGTTTGAGCTATAAAAATCAAGTTCTCGACGATTTCTTCGTAAACGTTCTTGAAAACGTAAATATTATTTTTCCTTTGAATTATAAGAATCAAATTATCAACTATTTCTATGTAAACATTCTTAAAATTATAAATACTCAACCAAATATCAACTATTTCTTCGTGTCATGTACGGTCATAGTTGTAACTATGCTCTGGCACAGTTAAACTGTGGAATAGCTTGTGGAACATTCATTAACGTAAATCAATGTAGATTGCAGCACTAAAAGTAACAAAATGGCCGGCGTAGAGCTACTCTCATGACGGATAATGTGTAGGCGTACTTTGGCCTAGACCTAACATAGTTTATAAAAACAAAAAATGGTGTCATTTACTTACAAAACGAAAGTTTATATATTTTCCGATCAGTATTACTCAACTCAAACCCACTCTACTTTTAACGTTTCTTCTCGAGGGAAATAATGAAGAGAACTATTGTCATAACTCGAATTTGTTTTGAACAAAATCGCCAAGAAATAACCTTATTTCCAGCTGACAGCCGAAAAACAAATCAATTAACGGTTGAATGTTAACTACTGCCGCTCGGAGTTGTTCGTGTTGTAAGAGAGTGGTCATGCGATTGCGATTGGTTTACAATCCGCAATCAAGGCCAGTTTACACACTTCTAAGATTTAAAATTTAAGATTTAAAATTTAAGATTTAAGATTTAAGATTTAAGATTTAAGATTTAAGATTTAAGATTTAAGATTGAAGATTTAGGATTTAAGATTTAAGATTTAAGATTTAAGATTTAAGATTTAGGATTTAAGATTTAAGATTTAAGATTTAAGATTCAAGATGTATGTGTTAACAAAATTGAATCAATCCAAACGATTTATGTCGTTCACACAACTTCCTAAGCAAGATAGCAACAATAGCTCTTATACCTAAAATTCTTAGCCCAGCCAATAAGAGACGACGTTTTATAAATCTGGCCAATGGTAGCGATCCTAAGTAAAACAGTTGGGAAAATATGTGCTATTAAATATTAAGTCTTAAGGGCAGAATGCAGAGTCGAGTTAAGTATGTGGTTTGTTTATGGTTGCTATGGAGTTTGTTTTTATGGAAAATAGCATGTAATAAAACAATTCCATAGCAACAAATCCTGTACTTAATTTTACAGTTGTCTGTGCATATCGCCAAATCTTAGAAAAGTGTGTAAACCGACCTTTACTTTACCATGTTTACTGCAAACTTGGTCAAGTCATGGTGGTTGCTGACACAGACGGACAAAACCACGTGACTCGGAGAGCTGATCAAAAAGTATCACCCATAAGAATATCTTGAGGCTCTCTACTGGTGGAGGTTCAGTGAACCTCAAGCCAGGGCATGGATACTCGTCAGTAATTACTCTGACTGTGTAATACTGTATCACTGCTGGAGTGGCCGAGGTGGGAGCGGCGACCGACACGTCATTGTGAACTTGAGAAAACTAGACTCGGAAAAAGCTCCAGTCGCTATTTCCGGTTGCGAACATCGAACCCATGACCTTCCGACTCCGAGTAAAAAGTATCGCACGCCACGTTGCTGTGGCATCTATATGGTTTAGGCTCGTAACGTAACCAGTGGCGTGGCGCCTCATCGTATAGGCAAATTTATAATGGCTTTAAAATAACAATTCATATACAGTACTTCTAAACCATTTTCCATAATCACTTTCGAAGAGAATATCGCAGATTTTCCGCCTTGGGCGGCTGGGGTTCTGCCCCAGACCCCAATATCAAACTGATAAGTATAAATGTATCCGGTAAAGCCCATGCTAACAAATCTTGAGTCCACTGCATGCAAGCGCATGATACGGCACATTTTGTGTATCTAGATTTAGAGGGCAATAATAGTTATAGTTCTCATTATGGATAATATTTTTTACTATTTTTTAGTCATCCCAAATATAACCGAATGAAATCAAGGTACTCTTGATTCTAGAATGAGTAGAATAGTACTGTAGTTAAGTATAATATAGTGGTTCCACAACAACCTTGTGAATGCTGACGTCATAGATGAGTGAGTCGGAGCCAATCAGCCGGTGGCTTTTACAAATACTGACATTTGATTGGCCAATGCCTCACTCATCTATGACGTCAGCATCTACAACTTTCCTGTGGAACAACTGAAACATTTGGTTTGCACATTAAAACTGAATTTTCCAGTAATTTGAAACAATGTAATATATATATGCCGAAAAAAGTTAAAATAGTTGCAGGTTAGTCCGCCACGTCCTACATCCATAATATGCCGACGTTTCAGGAACCTTGTGGTCCCTATCCTCAGGGCGTCAAACTTCAACTCTAGAAGAAAATAATTGGATAGAGTTGGAGTTTGACGCCCTGAAGATAGGGACCACAAGGTTCCTGAAACGTCGGTGTAATATGGAGGTAGGACGTGGCGGACTATTTTAATTTTTACTAACATATATATTACATCTGATCAGTTTTTCACACCATATCATCCCCCACGAGAGGAGGGGGGGGGGGGGGGGGGGGAGTAGGAATATCTTTACAAAACCTTCGATGTTTTGTTCATTTTGCACCACAATGTCCTTATTGTAGGTATCGAACCCGCGTGCGCTACCAATAATCATACACACAGTATTGTATAGCAAACAAGAACCAGTAATACAAGCTATGTGCCCATCTGATGCAACTGGTCTCTCGATCCTTATCTCGATATGTCTCGTAATGGCGGCCCGACTAGTCTCGTTCGAGTTGGACCGCGTTTCAGTTCGACTGTTCGAGTTATATAACCATACACGAATCAGTTACGTCTGCTCAGCTCTAGGATCTTTACCAACACTCTGTGCAATATTACGTGGGTTATTATTAAGTCATAGTTGGTAGGTATATCGTGAGTTGGCCCCCCCACGCGCCTCGCTATGCAGGGAGCAACGAAGGGCGTCGCCCGCCCGCCATTCTTACAGCACAGGGTATCACTTGCGTGCGGACTCGAAATGGCGGGACGCTCGATGGTGGAAATCGTAACATGATACAGAGTCATGGTACGAAGTACAAGCAAATTTTAGGTGGCTCGTTGGTCCAGTGGTTAGCATCCCTGCTTCCAATGCACAGGGTCCCGGCTTCAAATCCCTGTTCAGGCAGAAGTTTTTTAACTTCTATAATGAGGATTCAGTTCCATTACTTCTTGTCTTAGGAATAAGTAAACGGTGACTTTGGAGCCGTCCTAGCAAGGAAGCACTCAATAAATTTGAAGTTGTTCTGAATCGGCCTTGTTGATTCTGGCATTTGTCCGCAGGTGCTCGCACTGTCCAATCACTGATTCATATGTTTCGTACTTGAAATATCGATCTTTGATTGGTTATCGCTCACTCGTCGATGGTGTTCGGAGCCTACAGGGTTGGTTTAGTCGCTTTAAAGTAAAGTCCTCCACTGAAAATCAGTTTCGTTACTGAGTGGGTAGACTCTAAATGTGAATTCAATTTATTAATTTTTATTTATTTAATATTATATTAATATTAATCACCCACTGCGTTATATTTCGGCAACATCCGTCGCCATCCTCAGACGCGAGGCAACTGTGTGTGTCCGAACTTTTTTACTTATATTATCATCTTCCGGCTAAAGAGTCCTGGTGTGTGTTATTAATATTAATAATGTTTTTTTTTATTTTTTTAAATATTAGTAATTTATTTCATATTTATAATATTTTATTCATGAGGACATCCAAAACTTCAACGCACATATCTGGAAACTTATCTCCTCTCTTCTCCACCCCAAGGGATGTATTGCCGTATTGGGTGTGGGGCTGCGTCATGCATTTTTTCTGATGGAGGAAAATTTAAACGAGATATTTTTCGAGCCCAAATTAATCCATAGACATTGCACTTAGTTGCCGTGTGTTGGCAACTACTATAGTCTATACAATCCATCCATCATGTATAGGGTATAAATGAATAAGCCCGTTATATTCGGCGCATGGCTTAAGAAAAGATGGATTTCTTGTATCAGGAATCGAACTGGGATCTGGGAACCTCCGGCGACTGAGTTCTGTGCTCTGACTGACTAACTACTTCCGGGCTCTGAGTTCCGTGCTCTGACTAAACTCAGCAAGGACAATGGTGTAGATTCGTTCCAAAATTAGATGCTTTCGCAATCAACTGTTTGGGTTATGTTAGCATGGCGGTCTAGCTGTGTGTTAATATCAAAACACGACATAGTCAGCGACATTAGACAGCTGTAGAACCGAAATCAGGCCATCCCGAAAACTAAAAAAAAACGATATTTCCCCCCTACTACCGATTGTGTGACCGATAACGAACCGAGGTCTTAATTTATTCAAAATATTCTGAAAGAAAATGTTACATTGTAGTAGGTATAGTGTTTCGTGACAGAGTGACGAATTATCAAAAGTCTCGAACAAGTAAACAATTTTAAACTTAAAAAATGTTTTTTTTTTTTAATAATATCAAAATTTAATTTTTATAATATTATCGGTTGCTCTTTTCTGTCACTTGAACCGAAATGAAGCGCGAATATAATTTCGTTTGGGAAACAGTTTGAACAGAACTGATAGTTAATTTAACTATTAATATTTTTTTAAATAAAAAACAATACAAATTTGGTTTGATGCTTTGACAAAAAATCTAATTTTTTATCCTTATGCTTCTCCGAACGTAGAATAAAAAACTAATAGGCAACGTATGAAGCGCATAATAACTACCTACTACCAAACGCTACCAGCGTGGCAGATTATTGTCCAGCGATATAGGTGACTACAGTAAACGGCAGCAATTATTGTATGTATATACTCCTACTTGAAAGTCTTGAGTTCGATTCCCACCACCGTTATTCGTGGTTTTATTCAGTCCTAACCGAATCCTGAACTTGAGTCGCTTTCGGACATTCCTACCGAGTTGTCCCCCGTCTTAATAAATGGACTATAAAGAAGACAACATTTGCATCACAATAGCCGGGATACTATGTATTATTGGATAAACAGAATGTAACCGTTGAAAACAACTTTTCATTGGTAAATTTGTGTGCTTAAAAAAACCATCAGCCCATAATCTTGCGTAATTTAAATTTATCTTACTGTTAATTTCAGGGCCTATGTAACATGTTTCATTGAGCATAGCATTTTTCATATTATGTCATTCGTTGTTCGTTTTTGTGGGTTTTTCTATTTAATTCTGCAGTAGCATGCATACTATTTATGTATGCAACTCTAGCATGCTAGCACGTTCCACTTACACGCGTGGAGATGAATGCATGTTGCAATGCAATGCAAGTAAGTAATGCCTCACTCAGTGATTCAAACAATCAACGGCTCATTTCTTACTTGATGAATCTATTATCACACTCGCGTCTCTACTGATATCGATTATCAGTGACAATTAAGTAGTTGCGATGCACCGAAGCCAGTCATGAACTTGCATTGCATTGCATTGTGATTGAAGCCAGTATCACATTAGGATTGATGCAACTGTCAATTGCAGTCGTATAGATTCGAGTTTACGATTGGCAACACTTGCGCAGTTCAGCCAGTCTACAATTGGAATATTTTTATATGCATAGTTCCCACGTGACGTCACAGCGGCCATGATTGTGACACAATTGAGGAGGACCAATCCTAGATCATTGGCAAATACTATTCAAATATAAATAAGCGTTATTTAGAATTTAAAAGTAAACGTAAGTAATAACAAAATAAAAAAATTACCACACATACCAATTTTATTTAAAAAACAGGCTGAATTTTAAAGAACTAATATAATGTATGTGTTCTACCACAGTCTTCAATTGTTTCTCCATGGCAACGTCAAAGTTTGATCACAAATGTGGCCGCCACGCGCATAGATGTGACGTATGTGCAACCTATATAAATAGCGTACCTCTAAACTACAACTGTGAATTGTAGTTGGGTGTTTATTTGTTTGTGATAAGGCTTGTCTTATTAGTTATTGTTATTATTATCGTATTTTATACGAGTTACGTGAGTTTGTTATTGTCAGCTGTGATTGGAGAGCTGTTGTAGATCGCAATTGCAATTGACAACTCTAGTCTACAATTCCAATTGTAGTGTGATACGGTTTTAATCATTTGTCCAGTGTGAGTTAAGTCCTAAATGAAACAGACTACTTGAACGGTATGTGCCTATTACGTTGAACCGAAATCCCGAAATGCCCTATATAACCCAAAACGAATTGTATAGACCGTTACATGTTAAATTATGAAATCCCCTCAATAGCACCGAAATCTCCATGTTTTTCAATGATGATTGTTTATGTTCAGTTGCTCTCATCATCAATAAATTTGTGTGTGTGTGTGTGGGGGGGGGGGGGGGGGGGGTCTTATTTTTTGGACACTAAGGTTCATTATAAAATTGTCTGGGGCAGAATGCAAGCCAATATACACTTCGAAAAGTTTTGTGGGGGGGGGGGGGACTCTGGCTTGTCTTCTCCCCTTATACGCCACTGCCCACAATATTTTACACGCCGCTGGCTTTATAGTAAAGGGTTTCAGCTTATGAATGGAGTAAAAGTATTATTTGGCAGACATAGGCGTTGTAGGTGGAGCTGAATTGCCTATATAATTGTGCAGCCAAGCCATGTCCAAACCAGAAGACGTAACCTACTGTTATCGCAGGGGGTGAAACGGGGTTGGTGTACATAACATGTGGGTGGGTGGCAATTAGTCACGTGTTCGAATTCATTGTTTTTCAGAGCCGGCGCCCGTAACGCATGCGTCGTCCAAGGTATTGAGCGCGCTGCGAGAGGTTTACGTAACCCCCGGCGCGGCGAGGCGGGCAGAGCAGAGAACCACTCATCGCTCAGTCAGTCGTACTCCGACATCGGCATGGAGCGCATCGCCGTCTGACATCGTGACGCGTGTGCGTGCGTGTGACAGACAATGTCGTAGTGCGTGTGCGTGACATGGAGTCGGCGAGGAACGCCTTCTACGGCCGCAACTATCGTCTGGCGGTCGAACTGTACGAGAGATGTCTACGCGAGAGAGGACCCACGCCGGAACTGTACCAAGGCCTCGGTAACTCCCTGGCAAAGTGTGGCCAGCTACGCGACGCCCTGGCCGTGTTCGTGCGGTGGGCGCATCAGTTTGGTCCTCCGGGGCCGGATAAACTGCGACAACTCACCGGCGCGCTCGTTGACGCGCTGGTTGGACGCGGTCCTCGAGTGCGCGACCCCGGGTTCGCGTGTCCGCAGTGCGAGGGCGTGTTATTGTGTCCCGTGACACTGCCGTGCGGACACACGTTCTGCAGAAAGTGCGTGGATAAGGAGTGTGCGTGTTGCGTGTGTGGACAGCGACCCGCGTACGGATGCTCGCAGCTCGACACGAACATACTAGTGCGCGGGTTGGTGGAGAAGTGGTGGGCGTCGGAGGGGGAGGCCGCGAGGATTAGGGACCAGGGCAATGACCTCTTTCAGCGGAACGACCTTGAGGGCGCACTAGTCAAATACGCCCTGGCCCTAGCGATCTGTAAGTATCCATTGTCTCATACTTGGCCCTATACTTGCGTGTTACGTAACACCTTGAGGACGTACTAGTCAAATACGACCTGGCCCTAGCGATCTGTAAGTATCCATTGTCTCATACTTGGCCCTATACTTGCGTGTTACGTAACACCTTGAGGATGCACTAGTCAAATACGACCTGGCCCTAGCGATCTGTAAGTATCCATTGTCTCATACTTGGCCCTATACTTGCGTGTTACGTAACACCTGAGGGCGCACTATTCAAATACGACCTGGCCCTAGCGATCTGTAAGTATCCATTGTCTCATACTTGGCCCTATACTTGCGTGTTACGTAACTCCTTGTCCACCATTTCCCGGTCTCGAGTTCAAGGTCGGTAATAACAGAACACTACTTAGCCAAGTCGCCGCCCAAAATGGTTCTTGATCATTTAGGTGGTTGCTCCTCGAAATTGATCCTATATGACAGTCCTAAAGAATGCCGTAAAGCGAAATTGTGTAACATCTTTGAGATTCGAATTCGTAAGAAACTGATATTCGTAATGTAGATATATAACAGTAGAGCGCCGACGCGGTGGAGAAAAATTGTGACCCCCCCCCCCCCAACCCCCCGCCCCCCTCTAGCCCACTGTTACGCAAACACAGACAACCCACACTATTCGTGGAACTCATCGATGAGGCTCTATTTTATAGCGAAACCCGAGCCCAGAAATATAACACGTAGACTAATCAATAGAGAATCAACATAACAGAAGTTGGCGGCCATTTTTATTTCTATATAGACTTGGTCGATTGTTTGTGGACATAGATCAAACGAAACGGTTACAGAAAGAGTATGTAACATGTAAGCGAAGTGTTATAAGTGGTATAAGTGTTAACTTGTAATCAGTAGGCTGCTTCGCATTTTAATCGTTAGTCTGTAATATCCTCTACTAGTGAAGGCCACCCCCCCCCCCCCCCTCCCCACTCCATTCCCAACCTCCATTTACATACACTGGATATTTAGACCTACAATAGAACGTCTGTACGATTCCGAAAAATAGTATTTACTATTTATGAAGTGTGACTTTACAGTGTTTGAACTAACTTTTTCCAAGATATACACCGAAACCCCATTCTTTTTTATGTCTATGAACAATTTTAACTATTTTTGTTCATCAAAATTATTTGGGTGGTTTATTAATTTGGTCGTCGAAGTTTCCTCCAAATTTCCATTTCGCCGCCATTTACAGACATGTTAAATGGACTGGGATTCTTCGCGAACTTCAAAATAATGGATTTGATTCATAGTATTGATATAATTTGAAGAAGGTGTAATTAATTTTTAGTTTTTTATATGTATCATACAACACAAAAACGAATGAAGGTGTAATTAATTTTTAGTTTTTTATATGTAATCATACAACACAAAAACGAATGAAGGTGTAATTAATTTTTAGTTTTTTATATGTAATCATACAACACAAAAACGAATGACACCTTCTTCAAATAAAGTTCAATTGCAAAGTGTAACGTCACACTCCATAAATACCTGCAAAAACGTATTTTGTAAAATGGCTGTGATGTGTAATAGGCATAATCATTTCACAAACTACCATTTTATGGATAAAAGTGTTTTTTTTTTATGCATTTGGTTTGGTAAATGGTAACCAACCCCTTTGGTATGTTCGATGTTAGTATAGGCCAGTTCGCGTTCACGCTAAATTCACTATTAAACGAGTTACTATATTTACTAACAAGCAACGATAACCGGATAGAACATCAGAGTTGTATTGCTTAGTCTAAAGGTAATGTTGATGAGTAAGTTCTCTTCGTGAACTCTCGTCAAGAACTCACAACCAATAGCGCACAACGTACTGCGCACAACGTACTGCGCGCAACGTACTGCGCACAATGTAATGCCCAAAGTTTTAAAGTACATCGGATACAGGTTTACCCTTCTAACACATTATAAAACACCCCATTTTTGACTTGACCGAATTTCAGAAACGTATTGTCGTTATTTCAGCAATAGTTTAGGTCCTGGAATAATGGTGGTGTGAGGTTGATATGCTCTTACAAAACGAAACAAAAACAAAATTGACGCAGAAATTCCACTTTCATATCTCTTGAAAATACATGGATTAGTTAATAACCTGGTTAGTAGTACTATACCACCTACTTCAAATAATGTGCATTTTCATGAATCGAGCTATTGCAACTAAAGTGATCAGACTCGTTAGAATAGGCGGATACTGCGACGGTTGACACAGGAAATAGCCGGTCGATGTCCAGATATCATTCATTGTTCATCAGTGACTGAACCGAGAAGCGATAAGTCCATAGTTACATAACAATATAGGCTTTACTCACTGAGGAAGTTAGACCGTATGAAGATGATATTTCACACTAGTTGTTGTACATCATATTGAACAACGATAGAGGTGGCTCAGCGGTAAGACGCGAGACTCTTATTCGGGAGGTCACCGGTTCGATTCCGGCCACCGGCAGTCCTGACTGAAGGTTTTATCCGAGGTTTTCCTCAGTCGTAAAGGTGAATGCTGGACTGAGTCCTACTAGCAGCCCTCGGACATTCCTTCCCAACTATCCAAACACCCTAATAACCTAGTTAGTTACCTGAAGAGGGGCACATCAGGTGAAGCTGGTGTGCACCCTATAACGGGTATTTCCACGAAAAATTATTATTATTATCATATTGAACAACGATCCTGTTATAGTAACCCATCTCTCTTGCCCCTGTTGGGGGGGGGGGGGGGGGGTGAGCGCCGGCCGACAGCTTCGCATAGTATATCACTAGGCTATCAGTAATCGTCATTGCAGTTGGTTATGAAATATATTGTTTATTGTTATCCTAAATGAGAATCAATTATATCAATTTAGCGAATGTGTTGTTATTTGTCATCGTATGCGTCGACGTCTGCCACTCTCGGAACTGTCTACACAGAATACATTGTTTACATTTTCAAATCTAAAAATACTTTTAATTTGTGGGTAGGTATTTCTTGATATTTGGACGCATGCAATTGTGAACTGCTTACATTCCAGAAAAAGGGGGCGGGAGGGGGGGGCACAATTATATGATTTAATTGTCGTATATGACTGGTTTTCTCACAAATATTCGCAAGTCACTATCCTATATATAGGGTCATAGGCTATTCACCCAATAACTGTGATAATATACAGTTAGTATACTGTAACATTAGATTGCCTAAATCTACACAGCTATTTATTTGTTTATTCACGTAAGTCCTTACACTTTATATGAGTAAGAGCGGCTCGTGTAGAGTGCCCCAATAGGCGGGGACTCTCTTCAGCCCGCATTACAAAGAACATAGGAACATAAAAACAATAGATACATAATATAGAACACTCAATGTTAATTTGACACGTAAGATGAAAAATAAAGGCTAAGAATATAATAATGATGTACAAATGATACAGAACAGCGCATGGTAGTTATGACGTAGGTATTTGCTTACAGCTATTTGGTTATGTACACCTACACTACTATACACGAGAGTTACGTATATATAAAACTCCTTCATAATCGTCTGGGCCCCACAGCACAGCACAGCACAGCTCAGCTCTTGCAATCGCTAAAACTTACTTTGTGTGTGCAACACACATTACGAGACTATAGCTCCGCCCCTTTTGTGTCTGTCTGTCCGTCTGTTTTGGTGTGATTTCGTTAATTCGCATTCATTCGAGTCATGATTGCAATAATAACAGGTAACATACCCTGGGCCGAATCTATTACAAGCTCGACGACTATGGCCGTGACCCAAAAAATGTTTACCATTAAAGTTTGATGTGGTCGCGGTTACGTAACTGACGCTTCCGAGCGTAAAGATGGATAGATCGGCGAACCACGAGGCCTCCATTTTATAATAGGCGAGCGTACATTGAAGTTTTTTTATTATTATTATTATTTATTCACCCAAAAACAGACTTACTTATGCAGTACTATCCAGAAAACATTGGTATATAATAGATAAAATATGAAATAAAGACAAGTATACATGAAAAAGTATTAGTCAAAATAGTATAGTATACAAAAAAGTATAAAAATATATAAGTACTGAGTGGGTAGACTCTAAATGTGAAT
This sequence comes from Isoperla grammatica, assembly GCA_945910005.1. Taxonomy (NCBI): domain Eukaryota; kingdom Metazoa; phylum Arthropoda; class Insecta; order Plecoptera; family Perlodidae; genus Isoperla; species Isoperla grammatica. The sequence goes on along the minus strand of OX246739.1, from coordinate 70,096,955 downwards.
TTATTTATTTATTTATTTAAAGATAGCCCTTACACAAAACACAAACATTTCCTAGACACTTGAACAGAGTATATATAATAAGGATATGTAATGGTCTCTCACACCAAGTGGTAAGATAGTGTCAGGGGAGTCAGAACCGCCCACAACTAGTTTCCAACTGAACAAGTGCGAATCACTAACGTTTTTCCCGATTATTTAGTTTGTTTGAAGTTTTTTGACGGAAACCTGCTTGTACGTTTGCTTGTGCGTAACCGTCAATCAAAAAATTTACCGCAACCAAATTGTACTAGATAATCGGGAAACTTGTAAAGTTGGAAAGTAAATGTGGGCGGTCCTGATACTATCTTACTTGTTGGTGTGAGAGACCTTTAATACTGAATACGTATAGTATAATAATTGTAGATTATAATACCACAATTGTAGTAAATAAGTTATGTAATGCGTACCTATAGCCGATAAGTTTGACCATATATTGGACCGATGTGTCACCACAACAAGGTTAATGATGACGTAATCAGATACCCCCATGACCTTCGCATTTGAATTGTGCTGGTGAAATGAATGTGGCCGTGCTTTGTTTGTCAAGTAGTGTGACTCTGGCTGGCTTGTTTGTTTGCCTGCAACGAAAACGATCAGAGTTGACCTAGATTGGGATGAGCGGAGTTTGTTGTGGACGCTGCACTGGATGACTGCGGGCTAACCTTATCTGGAACAATATTCTACATAAACATGTTTGTGTATGTTCGATATCTGAAAACCAAAATATTATTTTTGACGAAAAAAAAAAATGCAAAAACACATATTCCGATACATATTCATAAATACTTGAAACGATATGAGAATAGTTTAAATGTTTTGTTTTGCCTGTTAGTAGGCAAGTATGATCAACACTAGTTGGCGGAGGGCCCCCAATAAAATGAATGAAGATTATCGTATGAACATTGTCTTAGAAGGAATCAATATAATAAAGAGTTTAAGCACAAAGACATCAAAAATACCTTCTGAATGCAAAGACAATTGCCCTCAAGTCATTTTCCGGACTCTTGTAAAGACAATTATGCTAAATTTTCCGCATTCAGTGAGTGGTGGCCCTCTGCTTCTCCTTAAAATAGCAATCCTTTAAATATTAATTCACCCGACAAAGCTCCTCCAGGATGAAATTCTAGGTGCCCTACTGGAGCAAGCAGGTCCGTTGAGTGTATATTGTGTACACTCAACACTGTAACCGGTGAGTAATATAGGGTAGAGGCCCCACGCCATCGGCAGTTTGTCTACCGCCTTTTACTGCCCAACATACTTTAGTCGGGTAGTAGAAGTTCGCCAAGCGACGCGATGACGGAGCCTGATTGGTCGGCTACTTCACCGAAGATATACGAAGACAACCGAAAACTCCTTCATCGCGTCGCTTGGCGAACTTCTACTACCCGACTAAAGTATGTTGGGCAGCATAAGGCGGTAGACAAACTGCGCCGATTGCGTTGCGACTCTACCCTATATTACTCACTCAACGCTGTAACTAAGACGTTATGTAATTTATTTAGACGATAAAGTAATGATTAACCAGACATAATTATGCAAATGCTATTGTAGTTTCATACGCTGTATCGCGGGAAGAGCCCATAAAGTACGCCGAATAGGTAGATTTAAAAAAACTGTTGGCAAGCCCGTGGGTGATTATTTACAAGTCGCGGGGGTAAGGGTGAGGGGGTGTCCGAATGTTCGCTACGCCACTGTCGGTCAGCCAAGAAGTTGACTGCAATCTCTGCTGTTTTTGTTTTCTCTAATGGCTGCAGTTCTTGTTACATCTGCCTTGTAAAACTGGAGTTGCCTGTTGCTGTACTGTTAATGAAGCTATAATAGTATGTCCGCACAATATTGTGTTATTTCCGAGAGTAACTAGTTGTTCTGCACAGCACCGCCTATACCTGGACAGAGTACAGACTATACAGACTGCACACGTGCGCATCGTACCTCAATTATGCAAATTGAATCATTACACACACCTCTTAGCCTGACACGTAAATGAGTAGTGACTACCTTACACGCTTCAGTACCTATGTACGTTTTCCGTTTACCAACATTAACATAGCTGAAGTTTTTAATTCTAATTTTGATCTATTAATGTTCAACATTTATTCTAATCGACATTAAATTGTTGTAATGTATTTCTTGAAATTAACAGGGAAGGATGCCTCTACGTCAACAACCGCATGCACACAATTTTCAATTTTTAATTATCTCAAGAATGGGCTTCGAAATCGAAAATCTGAATCAACAGCGCACTGTGGTTTAGTAAGAGCTACATACTGAATGCTCTAAGTTGTGTTTTACATTGTAATCAGTATGTTTTTTTATATATAATTAATTGTATTACTAATTATCGAATAAAATCAAAATAGCTACGCTAATGGTTATAATATTTTATTCAGTCTGTAGAGCTTACCAAAACACAGTGCGCTGTTGATTTAGATTTTCGATTTCTTTTTGCAATCTTGAGATATAATTAAATAATGAAACTTTTTTGCGGTTTTTTGACGTAGAGACTACCCTTCGCTCTTAAGCATTGCCAGCTGTCAAGAAATTGTATTGCCTCCGAATGAGATGGAATCGCGCGCGTCCCCTATAAGTAGCGGAGAAAATAAAAGGTGTCGATGGTCTAGGCTAGGTGGTTCCAATGTTTCCATGCTGGTATCTCTGACGTCACTACAAACCAATCAAGGACGTGTTAGTGGAAGCTGCCCTCCGGTACATCCGCAATACGCTTAGTTGTCTAAAATACACTTTTTACTTCTACTCTATTGCTATTTCAATCGGAAGGTTAAAGAGTATCAGATCTATAGCCCGAAGTGGCGTAACTCCCTAGTGCGAGATATGCGGCGCTTATGGACGGGCTCCGCAACCTAAGGGCCCCCTCGACACCAACAAACTTGTAATAAATGTTTGTATAAGCACATTTTCACTGATTTCTCAGATTCAGAATCACAAGAGTGACAAACCTAAGTAATCGTAGTACGTAAGTAGGAAGTAGGTTATGGCGTTACTCTACGCTTCTACTATCTACTTTACATTTTGTAAATTGGTAACGAAATCAACAATATGCCGGTCCAGTTGGCCGAGGTCGATTAGGCGTTAGTCTGGTAAACCGCGGTCTCTGCGTTCCAGTTTTGAATCCTGGCTAGGGCATGCATGTCATGTGACGTTTTTTCATCCTCATAATCACCCACTCTACGTCTCGATCAGCCTCGTTGCAAAAATATGGCACGGTAAACACCAAATAGACGGATAGATAGATATCACCAAATAGATAGATGTTATCGTCATCGTCATCGTCACTTTTGCTCTGTTATTTTAATCGGAAGGTTAAAGCCAGGTCTACGTAGATTTTTAAGAACTTACAACTTGCGATTTACAAAATTGAAATATTCGAAACACATGAATGCGTTTGTCATTTGTTTGTCACCAACAGAGTTGACCAACTTTCAACTCAAGTAACAAATCCTTAATTCACAAGCGAAAAAACGGAGTCAAATGAGGTTCTTTAGTTCAGTAGACCACCAGGGTCAAGAGAAGTACTCCTAAACTAATTCATAACCTAGAAATAAATGGATAAAGATGGCCGCGGATTCGTCAAAGAGCTCCAAAGTCAAAGATACTAGCATTGCATTAAGTTTCTTAGTTCTTAAACATCTACGTAGACTAGCCTTTAACAGTATCGGATCTAACCCGCTGACGGATGCATCAATGTGTGGTGTAATGACATCAACCAACCGTTCCGCTAACATTTCGTGGAACTTGCGGATGTGCTTTTATTTCGAATTGCAGTAAAAGTCGATCGTCACAATGACGTAGACAACCTTGATATCAGTTTCACTACACGTGTATATATGTCTTTTTGGATGAAAAATTGCAATCACGGCTTGGTTTGCTCGAAAACATTTTTTAAATTATATGAATAGTGTATAGTGTGTGTATACTTACATACTTACATACTTACTTACTTACTTACTTTATTGTAATTAAGACCAGTGTAAGGCACAATGCCCTCTTTAGCCTGATAAGTGATGATTGATGAATGATAATAAGGAAGGGAGGAGGGGAAGCCTGGTACCGGCACGTAGCATACTCCTGTCGAAAAGTACCAAGGGGACCATCGGCTTTACGTCCCATCCGAAAAGACGGTGTAACTTTGACCAGTCATATAGGTTCCTCCACTAACCTGGACTGCCGAGCAGTTGACGAGAAGAACGAAGCTGTTACACAAGCTTTCGAACCCTCCAATCCGCTCTAACCAACGGTAACTAGTGTTTCAGAGGAGAGTGGTCACCCATCCACCTTCTGACCTAGCCCGAGGTTGCTTAACCTCGGTGTAGTGTAAAGTTGACCCAACGTAAATAGTATAGTCTCATGCTAACGAAACATTCGTGTCCAATAGTAGACTTATGAACTTCCTGCCAATCATCTACTGAAACAGGTTCATTAGGTTCGGCATAATTTAAGCCCTTGAGTTGGATACCTGAACATTTCAAACACAGCGGGCGTGACTTACGAGACTTGCATGCACTCACAAAATAACAAAAAACAAGCTTTCAATAATAGTTGAGTTCAGTTAGTTAGTAGTTACTTCAGTTTCAATGATCGTGTTTCTGATGTATATGGTACGGATATTGGTCTGCGGTACAAGTGGAGACTACCGTCAAAATAGAATTTATATTTTATACGTTCAATCGTAGAACTAATAATCAATAACTACTAGTGCACTGAAATTGGTTCATTCAGTAGCATACCAAAAATATTGTTATTGCCAGAAATGCATTTTGTAAATTGGTAACGGAAATCAACAATGCCCATTTAGGGGCTGACGCAATTAAGTAGACAATCAATCTTTATGTGACGTCAAACACACTTGACTCTCGCCTCAAACGACAAATAGACTCCAATACGGGTTATTGAAACTACAAGACGTTATTTTTTTAAACCCCTCTTCCCCCCCCCCCCTTACCCTCACAGTAATCCCGTTGTCGCAACAATGGACGAAGAAATAATCCGATACTAAACCGTCTCTTGACTTCGATCGAGATTATTTGCATGAAACGAGAAGAAATTGATTATAGGTGTGGATTACTTTTAGATGACAAACCGGTATTTCGCTGTCCACAGAACGACCTAATGGTGATTGTGACAAATGCATTATATACGCTTTCTTATGGATGTAACCTCCAAGTATAGTTTCCTTTCCTTTTACCAAACCAAGCAAACGTCCGAGATTTCTTATTAGATGAATATAAAAAGTCATAGCATATTATTCGTGATCATTGATTTGAACTATTTATGTATTATTTATTAAATATTTCTATTTAGCTACAAAAAGTAACGCGTTAGCAGGTAATTGTCGGCCACAAGTTACTAATGTTTGGGCGAACGAACCGTTGTCACAACTTCAAAAGCGATTCTGCCAAGTGGTGATATCCGTACGCGGTGAAGGTCGAGGTTACTGACCGCCAGCCTCTGACGTCACACGTCGCGTCATCGGTCTCCGGTGACGAGGAGGGGCAGGGGGGGGGGGACACACACTAATGTTGTGCAATGACCGGAGGTTTTATTGAAATATTTGTTTATTTAATTATATATTTATTCGTTTAGTTAATGTCTGCCTATCCTAAATTCAGTTATAAAATTGATTTCCTAAAGACAATTAAAAGAACTATGTATGTATACAAAATGATAACGAAAAATCATAAATTTAGCAAGAATAACAAAACAAAGTGCGGTACTACTAAAACAAAGTGTTATATACAAAGGTTGATGGGATAAAAATTTCTTCTCGGAACGAAACATTTTATTTAGGAAAAAATTCCGTTGAGCAATTTGAGAATGTGTTATAATTTTACTGTTGTTTTCCTGTCCCATGAAAGGACAGGATGGCCAGTGTGTGAATACATGGCAGTATACGGCCTTGCAATGGCGAATGTATTTGGACACGCCTCAACCCCCCTTAAAACAACTGTAGTATATTCTTATTTAAAACTTAGTAAATAGTAATTATCTGCAGCCAACTATTCATTCATTCACTACAATGCCACCGCAGCAAGGTCGACGCAAGTGCAAAGTCTTCTCATTATTGTCTCTAATCTACAAAGTCTTCTCATCTAATCTACCGAACGGATTTTGAAGGTATCATAAAATAGGCGACAATGTGAGTATAGAAGAATATCATGCATACAGAATTCATAACATTTCTTTATCTAAGAACCTTGTTGGAGAGTTTGATGAAGGACATTGGCTAAGATATGCGGGATTTGAACTCTCGCCCGTTGTTCCGCGTGGTTCGGACCTGAACCGAACCATTTAGCAGCTGCCCTGGCAACTCATTCGTAACTTGGATGTTGACACTTGAAATAAAAAAAAATAGAAAATAAATTCACATTTAGAGTCTACCCACACAGTAACAAGACTGATTTTCAGTGGGGGATTTTAATTTAAAGCGACTAAACCAACCCTGTAGGCTCCGAACACCATAGACGAGTGAGCGATAACCAATCAAAGATCGATATGTCAAATACGAAACATATGAATCAGTGATTGGACAGTGCGCACAACTGCGGATAAATGCCAGAATCAACAAGGCCGATTCAGAACAACTTTGAATTTATTGAGTGCTTCGTTGCTAGGACGGCTCCAAAGTCACCGTTCACTTATTCGTCAAGTGCTGCTGCACTGACAACACAGCCCACTCACCGGATATTGACACTTAGTACGTCAAGTGCTGCTGCCCTCACAACTTGTTTACGCACATTATCAAGTTCACAACTGATAATGTAGGCGGAGTGCTTAGTGCATATCTATAACTAATAAAACTTATCAGCAAATCCATTAAGTCATAAATGTGTTATTCGGTTTGTCATGTTATTTTATTTTTATAAAGAATTGTTACTTATGACTGCGCGTATTTTGGTTGATACTTGATTCCAATGAGAATGACAATAGTTATTAATTCATGGTCAAGTTCGACCTGGTTTGCGAACGCGCTAAACGAGATCGACTTTTAAACTCAACAAATCAAAACACTTTTGGATGTTGGCCATAGATCCTACGTTCCAGGTTCGAAACCTGGCTTGGGCATTGATGCCATGTTTTCATGTACCGTCTCAATTACATATACTTGCGTCGCAATGTGGTGTCGTTGTGGATTATGTAACAGTGAACTGATGTATGTGACAATTTTACCGACCTATATTTAGTTGAATCTCGATCGTTCTTATTCCTACGAAAAATGTAAAAAACTAAGTTAACATTTTAGTCCCCCTCACACGCACTAGTTGTGTATTGTATGGTATTAATTTTTTGTATACAATAATGTGTTGATTGTATACCAATTTCTATCGATGCGGTACCATACACGCGCTGCAGCTCAAAACACGTGGTTTGTGCCAAAGCTGGATCTAAACATAACATATTTTTAGCACATGTCAAGTCCGCACTAAACAGTGTTGGCACTGCGTATAATGCGGTTCCATGGCTAATGGTTTCAGGGTAATTAGTGCCTAAACAAGTGCTAATGATTTCAGGATAACTATTCATTGTGTTCATTTACACTGAGCGGTATAATACTCATTATACTCAGTATAATATTCATAATACTCACAATAATAATCATGATACTCATAATACTCAGTATAATACCCATAATACTAGTATAATACTCAGTATAATACTTATAATACTAGTATAATACTCAGTATAATACTCAGTATAATATAATACTCATAATGCTCCGTATAATACTCATAATACTCATAATGCTCCGTATAATACTCATAATACTCATAATACTCAGTACAATACTCTAGCCTACGCTAGTTACCATGGGGACAATTTAAACAAATTACCTAAATCCACTTGGATGACCTTCGTGCAATAGACTGGCGACTTGAGTTAGGTAATGCTTCGTTATGTAATTGTGAATGACGCTCATCTTTCACTTATCGCGTTTGAGAGGTTCGTGTGTTTATGTAGTGTAAACAAGCTACTTGCGGATAATAAGAGAACATGCGTGTGTGCCCTAATCACTCGGCCACTTGCACAGCGCTACAACCCTGGGGTAGGTTTCGGCAGTAAGAGTTTTACAGATGTATTGGCCGTCAACTATTAATTACTCAGGTCAGGTTTTTCAATCGGTCATTAACGGGGCCGTTAGCTGAGGTCCGTTAACTGCAAAGGGTTTGTTGGGTTACAGATTACGGACCGGTTAACGTTAACGACCCGTTAACCGATTGCAAAACCGGACCTTGAACTAATAGTAGGATTATTATAAATAATTTACCTACTTATAAAGGTATGCCATATCTACGCATGGTATTATTAAGTATATTTGTGACCAACCTTTTCAAAAATAATGTACACAGTTTTGAATAGATTCTCAGTATTATTTCGCCGAAAATTTTCGACGAAAGTAATTTATTTGTATAATTAACGTCTTATATTGTAACCGTTTACAGTTTTAAACAAAAAATAAACGTATAGTCGAATCAAGTCGAATGTGGATTATGGTTATAATATGTCCGATTTCTCAAGAAGTCTGTTCGAACACTGTGTGCAGCCGCTGATTTTCTTTGCTTGTCACTATTATCGGGGCGTTACTATGCTCGATATATACCTTAAAAAATAAAAACAATTTCAAATTAAAAAAAAAACTTTTTCGTGTGGGTTGTATTTACGTTTGAACGTCATTTTAAAACGAGGTTAATATTATTATAACGCTTTGTCCCATCCCTAATCCGATGTGAATTGGGAATTGCATCGGCTGAAGCGTGTTGTAGGTTATATGTGTGCTCAACACATAAGAGTAAGACGCAATGTTCGGTAAATGGTTTTGTAATATCTTGTGCAAGTTGCGCCTGCGCTGTTTGAGGCGGCGCGATAACGTTACCAAATAGTCGTCGATGTGATGCATTGATTTGGTTGCATAAATTATTGCAATATAGTTGTGTTGAAACGCGCGGCTTACTTACATCATGAGAATAGCTCGGGCACTTTGTTGAGTCGAGCGGGAGCGGTTACAACTACCTACTATACCGACCCTATGGCCCTATAATATACCTAATGCACAAAAAAGCATACAATAATAATGTTTCACACTTTCCACGTGTGAGACTAAACATAAAATCTTGGAACGCTCATAAAAATAGATTAATCTTAAATGCATAATCCTATAAACGTACAAAACTAGCGATTTAGAGGTATTCATTACATTAAATTACAGGTATTCATTCATCACATATTCGTGTTCATTCAAACGTCTTCTATGAGTTTGAGATACATTTAATTCTTCAATAGGCGCCACACGATTTTATTCAAGTCCCATGTAACCAAGCACGTCGTGGAAAATGGGAAATATTATTGGACGCTTTTTAGTGCTGTAAAGTTATGTAGGCCTAACCTAAACATCTTTTTTAGGTTTTTATACGTTGTATGCATGTTATTTTCATTTTCTATTTAAGAAAAAAAAAACTCCATTTTATTTTTTGTGCCACGTGGATGCGTCTTTTGACCGAAAACACAAGTCTTGTCGTAAGTTATATCAAAAATGTTTCATGTGCTTCTTGATTTCATATGACCGAAATTATCCACCCCGCTCTGGCATTCCTACATCAAGTTTTGTGGAAACGGTAGCTAAGCTATGCACTTTAAGGGTGATTAGGTCATCCGCTCCCAACTTATACCAAGGACATATTACAAAACCTCTGTTACTTTCTATTTAGCTGGCATTCAGTTCATTTTTAGCACTATTTTAGTAGACAACGCAAGATCATCTGAATAACGAATGAAATGAGTTCTTTTGCAGTACTAGATTATGTAGTGACACCGATTGACTTTTCAGTAAACTATAGAATTATGTTTTACTTTTTGACCTGGCCTCTTACTGTGCGTGTTTCATGGTCAATACGTGCGTCACATGTGCGACAATTTGAATTTAGTTTTTTTTCGCACGCATTGACGTCATAGGAACCGGATTGTGCTCCAGTCAGTGGGCAACAGGTTGTCCCTGTACTCCCGTCATATATTATCAGATCAGTAGATTACTTTACTTGTTACTTTCCTCTGGATTGGTGGTCGATCAGACATATTATACTATATCCCGTTAAATAAAATGAATTAATAAACGAATACATTCATATTTCTCCCCCCCCCCCCCCCCCCTTGTTACTCTGATTTACATTAATGATATCGAGCTATCAAAGCGGTCGGCATTTGAACGGTATTGCCAGGTAGCCATACTGCCGAATAATACCTGTACCTAACCTTGAGAATTGATAGGTTTGGCTGAATTGGACCATAGCTTAAAACACTGTTATTGTTTGGATTCGATTGTCGCTATAAAAAAACGGTTCCGTAACCGACCCGTTTTAATAATGCTCTGTCATTTGAAGGCCCAACCACGATTCACGGCATCGTAATTGTAATCGGGATCGCAATTGTAGAAATATGATTTTCCATTACGACGTCACGATTTTGTTGTGAACAGCGCCATATGAACCTAGCAAGTTAACTCTTTCACGATTTCCGGATTACGATTACAATCACATTGCCGTAAGTTGTGGTTGCATGAGTCTTTAGAGATAACATGTGTTATTTATAACTTATGCTTACATGTATTATTATATAAGGACGTAGATACACCAGGAAACAGAATTAAATCAAGGGTTTATTAATGACGATGTTGTTCCTATAATAGCAGTTCTTCGTGCCAATCAATCCAATATGGTTGCATGGTGTTCGTTTTATGTAGGCCTATTCTATATCTGCAACAGGACTAAGGTACCATTAGTGCCATTTAATAGACTATAATATGGTGATTGTTGAATGATGATGAGGGAGGGAGGGAGGAGGGGAAACCTGATACTGGCACATTGAGATGAGGATTCTGGGTTCAAGTATAACTCGGAGAATACAATATCAGGCTTTTGTTCAACAGTAGCTCAATGTACACACTACCAGCCACCTGAAGCCAACCCGCTTCACAAGCCCAGCTTCCAGAGGTCTCACCCGACCTCAGCTGACTGTCCGTTTACTACTGGCGAGGCTCCCCCCCCCCCCCCCCGAAACATCATTATACCATGATACTGGCACGTAGCCTACTCCTGTAGGGGACCATCGGCTTTACGTACCATCCGAAAGGGCGGTGTAACTTTGACCTGTCATATATGTTCCTCCGCTAACCTGGACAGCCGAACAGTTACACATTATAGCTTGGATTCAGATTAGAAAATAAGACTATAAGATATAAGTGTATAAGGAATGTTAGAGTGAAGAAGGTTCCTGTCCTAGCATTGATTTATATGTTTACGGATGTGGGTGTACCGACGAACCAAAACGTGCAATTAAATATGAACTCGGTCGAGCAAAGTCATCTGTTTGTTGTTTATGAAGATACACTGTAGAATATTCAATATATTATTTTATTGTAACTTTTATATTAAACAATAATAGCATGGGTAAGTATGCACAAGGTCATACGAAGATATTTTCTGTGGAATGTATATTTTTATGAATGTGATTATGAGGGCAATAAATAAAATGATATAATTTAAAGTGAAACAATAGGAAAAACATTGAAACAAAATAAAACAGCAAAAGATAACAACAACAACACGAAAGCAAGCAATACAAATTGTGTGGAAAGAAGCTATGTACTCTTAAAATTATATAATATTAATATGATACAGAAACATAAATAATAAATTAAACATGAATGTTGAAAATGATTGTGTAAAATAATGTGTATTGTATGCTAGTAGGAACACATTTAACCGTTTTTTAATTCTAGTTTAAACGTTTTAGTCGCTCCGACTACCGTTAGATGAAAATAATGACCGATGCAACAGAGCCTACTGAGGGATATACGTCAGACTAATAAAAGATACATACGCATGCACAGATGTTTCCAATGACAGATCAGTAAATCGATAATTAAATTGTAACTCAGTTTCATAACTAGCAAGGATAGACATTATATAAGTACATTCGTGTCAATGTGAGGGCATGGAATATCGTCCGTCGTAAATGTTCGTCTATTGTCAATTGTATTATGTACCGCGGTATATTACTTTCATAATTATTACTGTCATTATCGTTGCCTATAGGCCTAACTAGGCCACTGTCGTAGTCATCGTTTTCCTTGTTACAGCAAATACCCGCTTTATAAATCATTCCCTTACTATTTCAGCTTGTGAGAGCTTTAAATGCGAAATTATTATAATTAGAATGTATTGTTTATTTGTTTATTGTAGTGAGTGCACACTGCACATGTTTATAAAATAATTACACTTATTCTGTTATTGTCGTTATATTTGTTGATGTTCAGTGGTCACTTGTTTAGGTAGTGGAAGGTTGCAAGTGACGTAGTAGACTATACCTCGTATAAGCGTGTGTTTTCACTGTTTAGGTAGGTAGTGGAAGGTTGCAAGTGAAGTAGTATACCTCGCGATGTGTTCATTGTTTAGGTAGTGGAAGGTTGCAAGCGACGTAGTATACCTCGTATAAGCGTGTGTTTTCACTGTTAAGGTAGTGGAAGGTTGCAAGTGATATGAGTCTCTTATCAGTGCGAGCTTACAGATCGATACGTGCGTCAATAGATATCATAAGCGAGCCTATTGTGAAGCAGTCGGCCGAGATAAGATTGAGCTAATCAGCAGGATGTGCAATGATTAATAATTAAAAAGCCATTAAGGAAAGTGTTTCTCAAGAATAATGTTATTTTCAAGCGCAATTTGTTACCGACGAATAGTTCAGGGCCCTCATTCTAGTGTTTGTGTACTACAAGTGTGTTGCAACCGGTTGCAACTTGCGCCCGGGTTACGGAATAGGGGGCGCAACTACAATTGAAACTAAAAAATATGTTCTGGAATGAGGTTGAAGTTGAAATGTTCATTTAGGTTCATTTCAGTGAAATCGAATTACAATATTACCTTTTTAGAGGTCTCAATGCCACCATGGTGTAATCGAACCCTAGATAACTATTGGCGATCATCATAATATCGTGTGTGAAGAGGGGCCATAATTAGGGGTTTATGGGGTTAGATAAAATCGTAACGTTGTCAGATGGCATATACTTATTTTATTTACAATACAATTTAAAATCGTGTGTAATCCTTATTTAGAATTAATTAAATGTAGGCCCACTATGGATAACCAATCACCGATAATGCAATTTGTTAGCCCAAGCATGTATGATTGACTGTCAGGTTTAACCGTTTAGTCCTTCTGAGAAATTAAATATGTACCAAGTGGAAAATAAAACTGACACGATATTGCAGCATGGTTATATTCGACCATGATATTGTCGACGTTTCGAGTAATTTATCGTTCCACTTGCCTGAAACGCCCATCGAACATAACGAAACAGTAGGTCTCTTGCCTCGTCTATACACTAGACCCGTACCGTCAACTAACAGCCGGGATGATGAATACCGATCAAATCAAGATCCAGTTACATTTTAATTTAATTCTGCATAACTTGTACGTGGCTATAGTTGACGGTTAGCATGTTAATTGGCTCCAGTTAATTGTCGTATTAGAAGGATCTCTGGTAGATTGCTACCACGCCTGTAATATGCAAATATACCGGATACCCAATGATAGCAGCGTGAACATTAACAAGAATATGCGTAGGCCTCCCTACGTTCTACTGTGAGGGGGCGGGGGGGGGGGGGGGGGGGGGGCTGGGAGGGGGAAGGGGGGTACATTGTACACGTGTCTGACCTATTGCAGTAAACGAAGCACATAAATGGTATAATTTATATCCCCCACTGAAAACCAGTTCTTGTAGAAAATAAATACAAATTATTTTTCATTTAAACAAAATTATAAAGACACGAAGTCAATACTACATGTAAAGAAATATGCGATTGTGTGTGTGTGGGGGGGGGGGGGGGGGGAGTAAGGGCGATTACCCCTCCTTGATTCTCGAAATAATTCATTATAGAAAAATTGTGTGAGTACAACATGCAGAAAAGTAAATTCCTTCTAGAAATTTGGTTCCACGCGGTCCGATAAGTATTGTATAAAAAAGATAGGTAGACAGATAGTAAGATAGAAATCGTAGAACCACTGACTGGCTGGCTCTCGCCACGGGGCTGGGGGGGGGGGAGGAGGGGGGGAATGTTTTGTGGTGATACTTGTAGGCCTATGTTTATTTATGTAATGCCTTAACAGAGAAGTAAATTAAAATAATATACAAATGTATTTTTTAAATTAACAAAATTATAAAGAACTGAAAAGAAATATGCAATACCAATACCCAAATACCAGCAATACAAGAATGAGTAAAGATGGATGTATTCAGCATGCCCAGGCATGAGATGGCCATGTGCAGTGTATTGCGTAGTGTCCGGTACACATCCACATAGCGAATAAAGTAAGCGCAGGAGTTTCTAATCTTAAACCCGGATTAAAAATAAAGTAGTAGTACACAACACTCCAGGATTCCTGCCAAAAAACGCGTCTGGCGTTGCGAGCGATTGTTTTCAAACATTGTAGCCCTATAGCAGGAATGCGAGTTCAGTATAGGGTCAACAGAGTTCTGCTGCTACGAAGGTCACAACTATTTGTCAACATTTAGTGACTTATATCGATGATGATAATCATGCATTGCCCAACTTTTCTTCATGTTATTGTTAGGATCTCGGGAAGTTCTAATCTGGCTTTGAAAAAAAAGTTTGGCAATCTTTCAATTCAACGGCTTCTATCTTTTAGTGTTGTTTATTGTTTGTTGGCTGTGAAACTATGAGCAATCGTTTCTGTTCGGGTTCATTAAGAGCGTTCGGAAGTAGTTTTGATGTTCTTATAGTCAACTAATTTCTCTTAAACAAATACAAGGATTATTATGAAAATTTACCTACTTGCAGAGAAATTTCATATCTGCGCATGGTATTAAGTACTTTTGTGACAAGCCTGCTCAAAAATAATATACTCATGTTTGAATTATGCAAATAAATTACTTTCGTCGAAACTGTTCGGCGACAAAATACGGAGAATCTGTTTAAAAATAGGTACATTATTTTTGGAATAGGTTGGTCACAAATGTAGGCTTCTAAGTATGCGTAGATGACATCCCTCTACAAGTAGGTAAATATTTATAATAATCCTACTATTAGTTTAAGAGTAATTAGTTGACGGCCAATACATCTGTAAAACTCCTACTGGCTCTTGTTGTTGTATTATATTATCAGGTTGAGTGAATCGATATGTGTGGATGTCAAGTACTCGTTACTCTTCGTTACATCATTGGGTTTAAAATATAGGGTTACATGTCGTTGCGTTTACTAATGGTCTGGCATCTGTGATGCGCAGAGGCCAAACACAGTTGTTGGTTGTCAAACTACGAAGCGAAATATGGTGACGTCACGGATTATGTAATAGTGAAGTGACGCATGTGACAACCCTACCAACCTTAATCTAGTTGCATCTCGTTCTCGTGCTTCGGGTATTGTAGTGATAATATCGCGCGTATGTTGTCAGGTGTGGTAACCACGGTTGGTGCAGTCGATGCAGTGGACAATAACAAGCAGCTATATGGAGTAATGCGGCGAATTCCGTTGAAATAGACCGTGTGGAGCGACCGTCTCTTCTGAGAATTAAAAGGCCCACCGATACTTTGTTGTTAGTGTTGTATACGCGTTTAAACTCAAAGTGGCTGACCTCTGGTGAGAGAATCTGGCACTAACGCAGTGCGTATAGCTCACCGCCTCAGCTGTGTTGCAGCGTATGAGCAAATTGTTTTCGTTATGATTTCGTTGTGTTGTTCATTGTTCTGGTTGGGTTTTCAATGCAGAAGGTCCAAAGTTCGATTCTTGGCTCGGGATTGGATTTTTTTAACTTTGGAAAATTACTTTAATCTATCTATATAGTGGTGTAGATGGAAATGGTGACTTGCGCAGCTGTCATAGCAACAACCCACAATATAAGATAATGGAGTTGATGTCCCCCACTGAAAATCAGTTCTTGTAAATGAGTGGGTAGAAAATAAGTACAGATTGTATTTTGGCTTACGATGGGGAGGTTGAAGGGTAGGGGGGGGGGGGGGAGTGAGAGCTTACCGAAATTTCAGCTGCTGTTATTATTTGAGATTGTTTGTTGGAATTAAAAATATAAAATTGACTGTTGAAATAGGCTTACATAGTATATTATACAAGTCACAACATTCAACAAATTATTCTCTAGCATTTGTTGGAGGGGGGGGGGGGGGGGGTGAGCTTCAGCTGGATATATATAATTATAAATAATATAATATTATTATCATTTCGTGTCTACCCTTACTGTTACGATTTCAATAGTGCTCCTTAGGACACTATTTTGTTTGCACATTAAAGTTTATACTCATAGTTGACTCTTTAAACACCTGCCCACACTGTTTCAAGGGATTTCTTTTTATTTTGAAAGAGGTAGAACCAACGGTCAAGGAGTCAACTATTAATAAGGGCCTAAATGTGCAATACAAAATACAAATAATTGCCAATGTTAAATGGGCATCACAAACCTGATGTTCGCCTATTTACTACATTCAGCAGAGTACCCATACTATTAACATCTTTAAACCCTGGCCCTTTCCCTTCAACTGTCCCACTTAAAATCTCCCATTTGGCCCTGCCCTCCTATGCTGGACTCCCCTTATGATGACCTCCGCGATCTATCTAATTCGGAAGACGTCATATGACTTCAGCTGTCGAGTACGTCGTTAAGCAACAAATAATCAATTAACCCTCACTTACAACATAATATAAATCAAATTCTGTTATGGGAGCCCGCTCCCTTTTTCCTCACTACATAGAACATGGGACGACCGCTGTGAAGTTGTCAATTGCCTGATAATTATCACAACTCCCTCACCGCCAACATGTATTCCTTACTAACAGTTGCTGATTGAATTCAGCGACCCAGCGAGTCTCAATCAGTTCTTCGAATTGCAAGCCAATATTCCATTAGATTGTTGGCTTGTAAAACCTCAGTTCCATTGACAAATGGATGCTGGATGTGTCTAATATATTTCATAATGTGATACATCTAGATACAACACGGTATACACACATTTTATTAGCACCTAAAACGGACGATTTTGTAACCTACGCCCTATGTTTACGTTGAACGTATACGCACTCGAGCGTCGAATGCAGCGCTCCTGGTGGCTATTGCTATGTCTACACGCGTGGATTATTCGCTCCAATCATTCGAGTCTCCAATTATCTTCGCGTGTAGACGTGCAGTTTCGCCAATCATTGTCGAGGCAGATGATTTGCCTCAATACCCCCAAATAATTGAAGCGCTGCCAACTAAACATGGGCATTTCTTTGACGAAAGGTGGCAGTGCATATATCTTGTGCGGTAAAGGTAACCTAACCTATAAAACGTAGCTATAATACGTACTTAAAACGTGTTGTCGCGGTGTTTCATCTTCATTATTTTCGTGGATTTATTGATTTTAATATGAAAAAAAAGAAAAAAGTCTCGCAAGACACTGAAACGTTACAACAAACAACACATAAACAAAGTTAAAGCTATTTAGAAATTCTTCCGCTAGGTGCCACAATTGTCGGGCGCTGCTCCAGCCCACTGGCACACGGAGGCGTCTCGGCGCCCGACGACGTCGCGCGAGGCACCGACACCTCGAGAGCGGTGAGGCGGCCCGAGATAGTGTCGAGCAAGGCTCCGAAACCCGCCAGAACAGTTTCCAATCTGTCAATAGGCGGTACATGATCTGCATCTGGCATGTCCTCGACCACAGATTGGGCCCGTGTATTAGGCATCACTAAATTGTTATTTCACTATATCTTCGTGAACGAACGCAAAAACTGGCACTTATACCGAATAATTAAAATATACAACACTATATAGTCACTCACGCCTCGCAGTACACGTATGTCCGCGGTGAAGGTAATGAAACGTCGGGCTCCAGTTGTCACACTCCAATCCTGGCTATGTACGATGGGAGGTGGCAAGTGTAAATACACGAATGTAAATTACAGAAACTTTGTAGTAGATATAGTACTGGTTTTATTTAAAACTAAGCATTAATACACAACAAGAATCAAAAGGCACAAATCACGTAGATCTGATCCCCTTGGAATCCGTAGATCCACCCTCGTTTCCATGGAAACCAATCTCCTCTCAAAATAACACAAACCAAACATCTTTTTACATCACTGCCCTCTTGATCTCAATAGTATAACCCACACAAACCAAAGATCTTCTAAAGACGCACTGCCCTCTTGATGTGAACAGTACAACAATGCATCAAGAGGGCCTGTGAGACAGCACAATAGTGACAACGATATAGGTGTATTAATAAAAAAAAACACTGTCGTTAACTGGAAAATATGTAATAAAAAACACTGTAGGACTTAGACAGTTCAAATTTTTTCGATGTTATTTAACATCACGTAACGCAATATTTCGACAGCTGCTCTGATGTCATCATCAGGCACGACTGATAAAGTCACCCCGATAAAGTCGACAGTCGTGCCTGATGATGACAGCAGAGCAGCTGTCGAAATATTGCGTGACGTGATGTTGAATAACATCGAAAAATGTTTTAACTGTGTAAGTCCTACTGTGTGTTTTTTTTTTTATTAGATATAGACATGTGTGGTGGATTGTGAAATAAATGTTAACATTTTATAGTGTTGATCGTTTGGGCTACGTCAAGTAAGTTGCCCCCCCCCCCCCCCCCTGCTAAAACCCCCGCGGGACCGAGTCTAGATGCACGAACGAAACACACATATTGCGCATGGTGGCCATACTGGAGGCCACAATGTCATGTGATTGGTAGTTCATTGTTACACAATGCTTCAGATGACGATTGGTACAAATTCAACTTTTCTCTAACCTTGGTTTTCTAATGCTATTATTACTTGCAAGATGCCAGCAACTCTTTTAATCGTTTACAATGATATAAAATAATAATTTTCGTAATCTTTATCGGGGTTACATAGGTGCTAAAATTCTCATGTTTTGTTTGTGGTAAGCTTATTCATCTTCTATATTGACAGCTCAATGTCAACACACATTTACCTCTGCGTAATGGCCGCTGTGACTGTGACGTCACGCGAGTACCCCCTATATTACAACGCATTGCACATGATCGTATTGCACGCCGGAATATGTCTCAAGGTAGGTAAGTTACGTTACGTAGATCGCTCGCGAAACAAGAAAGTCTTCTATTTGTAATATCTCACAATGGAGATTGCTGACCCGTGGTGCCCCTCCCCCCCTTTCCCCTCTCCCCCCACTCCACCTCCTCACTCGTCTTTCTCAACGCGCGGGCTCACACGATTTGGCGATTCAATTGCTACACCAAATATCTCACAATCTCGCGCAAATGTTGCAACAACAACAGCAACTTCAGTCCTTACTTGTAGCAACGGTGTCTACGGTAATGTAGGCTATACGCCACAGTCACCGTCGTAATGTTCAACTTGGACATATAACCGAGATTAAGTCCAATGCCATTCTGCGCGTTGCCACCATCGTGGTATAGTAATAACATATTGTGAGGACTGGCTACCCCCGATATGAATGCGATGTAAATGACATGTTCTTAACATGTTTTCGTGTGTGCTGGTTTTTAAACTCCTTCTCAACAAATTGTTAGCACGTCTTGGCCCGGGGAAGAATAGGTGGCCCATGAGTGACTATGCTAGTCGTAAGAGGCGACGAAATAAACGCTGTCCTTCCCCCCCCCCCCCCCCCCTCACTGACGACCCGATATGAATGCGATCTATAAATGTTCTAAACATGTTTTCGTGTGTGTTAGTATTTAAACTCCTAATCAACAAATTCTTAGCCCGTCTGAAATAGGCGGCAAAGAGTGACTCTGCTAGTCGTAAGAGGCGACGAAATGAGATCCTGTCCCTTTCACTCCCACTGTCCCACTGAAGATTTCTCCTCCCACTTGGCCCTGCCTCCCTTGCTGGACTCCCCTTATGACGACCCCCGCGATGTGCAGTGGATTTGATTAGGACATGTAGCGGTTTCTCATCTTCATATATATCGCAGCCACTCATCGTCTCGATTAGCCAAAGTTGCAAAAATATGGGACGTAAAACCCAAATATCATCAACAAATTCTTCCCGAAATTAAAGCACCCCTCCTTCGGGACATAGTGGGATTCATTTATGCCCCTTGGTTGTACACTAGCCTTGATGACCGGGCAGAGTAAATTAAACTGTTATTATTTTCATGGACACAACTTTTCCGTTACAATTCTTACAATATTATTTCTATTTTATTGTAATTAAGGCCAGTGTAGGGCACAATGCCCTCTTTAGCCTGATGAGTGATGAGTGATGAGTGATGACTGATGAATGATAATGAGGAAGGGAGGAGGGGAAGCCTGGTACCGGCACGTAGCCTACTCCTGTCGAAAGTACCAAGGCCGGCTTTACGTCCCATCCGAAAGGACGGTGTAACTTTGACCAGTCATATAGGTTCCTTCACTAAACTGGACTGCCGAGCAGTTGACGAGAAGAACGAAACAATCCGCTCTAACCAACGGTAACCAGTGTTACAGAGGAGAGTGGTCACCCATCCACCTCCTGACCTAGCCCAAGATTGTTTAACGGTGTTCGTATGGGAACCGGCTAATTGACCGCGGCTAAACCATTGGCTATTCTAAGAATAGTTTATTGAAGCGTCAGTTACTACTTCAATGACGATCCTGGCCTACATTTTGTGATGGTATGAACATGGTTGTAATGATAACAAATACTGCAATATACAACCTATCGGTTTTAATGCAGGACAGTGGCCTTAATTTGCTTCGACACGTATGGCGTGTTGCTCGCAAGGTTGAATGATATGACAATTCAATCAAATGAATTATTTCGGATTTAGAGATGCAAATCATAACTAAGTTTATACTATACATATGTTTTCAATACACTGATGCGTAATTGCTAGCCTTAGTAAGCACGTTTTAAAATGGCGTTGAGCAAAGCGGCCATCATCGCGGTAACACCACTTGCCGCTATAAGGAGCACTAGGGCCGTATGCACAGTCAAGTGTCAAGGATGTGTTGCTATGGAATTGTTTTATTACATGCTATTTTCCATAAGAAGAACAAACTCAATAGCAACCATAAACAAATCACATACTTAACTCGATTCTGGCGTGTCGGCGCCTTATGTTAAACATGGACAGTTAAGGTCTTTACTTGATCTTCGCCTAGCGAAAGCTCGTCAAACCCTAGTTCGACGAGCCTCCGCTAGGCGGATATCAAGTTGAGCTTGTAGACAATGTCCAGTATTAATTCTACTACTGTATTTGATGATAAGTTCTATATTACAAAATAAAAAAAACCCTGTAATTTCCGAATTTAAAACGATCACAAATACATGACGTGGTTGAATTCTGGGTAATACCCCGAAGTTAATTCGATGATTCATCAGTTTTGCACAACTTCCACACCGGGCAAAACATGATTAGTTCATTAGTCCAGTGTATAAGAAGTGCTGTAACAATAGACTACATATTGCTCATCATGTTCGGCTGAAATGAGCACAGAAGCGTTTCCAACATGGCTGCTCTGACGTCACGTCTGACAGAGATCGAGAGGTCTGGGTTCGACGTGTTGGTGGTGCCGTGGTGAAAACACGTTAGCAGCCTTAGTACCGGGACCCGGGCATAAATGATAGGAACGTTAGAGAAGTAGAAAATTAAGTTTCTAATAATTTAATAATTCGGAGGAGTACCCGATATAGGGTGCACACCAGCTTTACCTGATGTGCCCCTCTTCAGGTGACTTACTAGGTTATTAGGGTGTTTGGATAGCTGGGAAGGAATGTCCGAGGGCTATTAGTAGGACTCAATCCCAGCATTCGCCTTTACGACTGAGGAAAACCTCGGAAAAAACCTTCAGTCAGAACTGCCGGTGGCCGTAATCGAACCGGCGACCTCCCGCATTAGAGTCTCGCGTCTTACCGCTGAGCCACCTCTATCGGTTTATGTTTGTACTATTCTATTGAATTATTTAAGCTATTTCGTAAGCATGAGTAGGAGCACATGTGTGTGAGGTTACGGGCGGAAAGTACCCCCTAACCAGTGTCGTGTAGATGTTGGTCGTATTATTGGGCGGTGTTATTATTGTGTGGGCTGTGTCTGATCAACGCTCAACACTCAACACTCAATCGGACGTGAGTGACCTGAAGACTTGCGCCAAGTCAACCACGTCTGCTTCCAGTCAGATCACCTGTTGCACTCGGTCACTGAACCGTTGTCAGTCATTCCTATAACCTCGTTGCATGGCATTACTCTCCCTGCGTGCATCATGAGGTTTCGAGTCTCGCGTTCCTTTTTTTTTAATTTGTTTATTTTTTTCATAGATTTCCTTCGTTCTGATCTTTCCTCCAACAATTACTACTCCATTCAAACATGACACCGTTCACAGCTGTTCACCTCTCAAATGCGTCATCAAGGGCAATTTCATGTAACAACAAGTTTGGTTGTAGTGAATCGCATTCGAAATAGTAATCGAAAACATTGCCTAAAATGAAAATACCTGTTTCGTGCATGGTAGGTCTGCAGTAATATGGTATCCCCTTCTGAGCCCGGGGTATAGAATTGGTCGAAGGTAGCTCTGCCTGTCGTAGTAAGAGGCGACTGAAAAACCGACGTCGTATATGACAGGCGTTTGTTTTTCGCGGACCGCGAAATCTGATAATGAAGGGAGGGGGGGGGGGGGGGGAGTGTAAACATGCAAAGTGTAAACATGCCAAGTTTAGACCTGAATCACCGAAATTCCATTGCGAAATTCGCTCTTTGCCAATTTCATAACATCCGACAATTGTATATTCATTGGCGAAATGATCGCGAAACCTTCGTTTTGTTTTACACCGTTTTTCTGCCTGTTTATAAATGTAAAATTGATGTTCTTTCAATTTTATTACAGACGTACGAATGTTATATTCTGTTCTGTATCTTACTTACAGGCCTACATTACTTGGTTGCATTCCGGGCTCGACCAGCCCGACCCTAGTATAGTTGTCCCAAGACAACCTTACAGTCTTACACCACATGCTTTCGTCACAGGCGACTGGTTCGTAGCCAATCAGCGATAGGTATTGGCGCTGGTGTGTCTCGGGTGGTTCGCCGGTTGGCTACGACTGCCCCGGATGTGACGAAAGCAGGTGTAAAGTAATCTTGGGTCCACTATACCATTTGTCCAATGATACTACGGTCGGGCGGTCGACCTCACGGAATGCAACCCATATATCCATATTGTATAACGGTTTCTTATGAATTTTAACATGTTTCTGGTGCATTACCGCCATACTTACCCCTCCATACTTACTTACACTTACTCCTCCAGCTGATGACGTGTGTCATATTGTGTTACAGCGCCCGGCAATCACCTGATCCTGAGCAACAGGTCGCACACTCTGCTACGGCTGCATCGGCTACACGGGTCCCTGGCCGACGCCGACGCTGTGGTCCGAGCGCGCCCGACATGGGGCAAGGTGAGTAGCGACCCTAGCGGCGACATACGAGACTAAACACTCACTCATTCACGATGACACTTAGCCGCTAATGGTCGGTCTACACATTCACACACATGATTATGATAATACTCAATTTACTTCAGTATTCACAACACCATTGGCTAGAATGCTTCTGACGTCAAAACTGTATTGAGAATTGATTGGTCTAAGGTTTGTCTAGTGGAGTGTCTACGAAATGAAATTTGGTCATTTCTTTAAACCTGTGCAAGTCTTAGCCCCCCGTGTGTGAACGCTAACGTTTTTTCCTTTTGTTCAATACAAGGTCTTACGCCGTGCTTAAGCCTTAAACATGTGTGTAGACCGACCATAACTTACAAAGTTTGGCTCAAAGATAAATAAATAAAAATAAATAAAATAAATTCACATTTAGAGTCTACCCACTCAGTAACGAAACTGATTTTCAGTGGGGGACTTTAATTTAAAGCGACTAAACCAACCCTGTAGATTCCGAACACCATCGACGAGTAAGCGATAACCAATCAAAGATCGATATTTCACATATAAATCAGTGATTGGACAGTGCGAACACCCGCGGACAAATGCCAGAGTCAACAAGGCCGATTCAGAACCACTTTGAATTTATTGAGTGCTATAGTAAGATATACCCTGTCGGGTGGTTTGGCGTATGGGAGATAGCACGATTGTTCATGAGTCCAATTTTAAGCTTAACCGCTGACTTAAAACTTACAGCGTTTGCAAACTCCATACTTTTTCGTAGGAAATAAACTTAACCATAACAATTAACCAACAAGAAAGCGCCTAGTTCCGAAGATTTCCGAGGACCGAATGTGATTGAAAGAAAAGTATAACTTCGGCATCGCATAAATTAATGAACAAATTATATTCTTATTTTGATTGGTTAAAAGTAGTCATTGTGAACAGGCTTAAAGTTAACTGCTTAGTTTTATCGTGAATGGTGATCCCACAAGCCCAACCCGGCCACTCCGTTGCGATGCTATATACAACAAACTGTCGTTCAAGCTACCGTAGTTCTTCGCGCGCCAAGATTCAAACCCGCGCGCGTTATTTGAGCCAGAGTCAATAGCCGCTTACGTTTACCTCACCAGAGCAATCTGTAAGTCCGGAAACCAAACCCGGTCAGTAGCAGGTTACTCCGGTGCGTTCGGCAACTATGCCAGAGTAACCCGGTTTTGTGACCCGATTACCAAAAAAGTGACCTGCCTCGGGAGCAGGGTAAATTAGGTTTTGGCGGAAAATACTAAGCGATATGATTTTGATGGTGGTGTTAAAGTGGCTGTGGGTGATGCATGTAGATATTTTGGCGCAAAACCATGTTTTTGAGTAGGCTACTAATGAATTGCACCCAGAAAGTAAGTAAATCAGGCATTACAAAAAATTCAAAACAATTTTAAGGTTAGGTTTAGCTACGCAAGCGCACGGCATCCATTTGCAAACAAACCCTACTCCGAAACGCTTTCGTTTACTCGGGTCACAGACAATCCCTTATCTGTGCTCGGGTTGAAAACTCTGAGGGTTGGAAACTCTGGCCCGGTGAAGTGAAGTCACGTGACATTACTGATCGGAGGGGTTTCTCTGGCGAGGTAAACGAAAGCGGCTAATAATTCAATAGAACAAGTTTGTATGACTGAGAGTGGTGGAACCCAAGAAGGACTACTTTTATTCCGTCGAGTTCATGACGATCAGCGTGTTTATGATATTCTTGACCAATATTGTGTGTTACCAACATAGCCTAAAAAAAAACACCAACAAAAGTACATAAGCATGACGAGTTGTGTTCGGAAAGGGAAATTTGACTCCTCCCTGGCTTAGTAACTCGTGTTTTTATCAATCTGTGACGTATATTTATGCAGTATGGACTCTGAGCAATCTATCCAAACATAATTATATCAGCATATAGCAAGCGTCAAACGAAGCCAATCTTTTATGAATAATAACTATAATATGATTAATCACAAATATGATATAAATCACCTGCGTATTTATTCATGTCGTTCTTGGCTTCCTGCCTACGTACAGTACCATAGCATTATGGAGATCATTCTGTCACTTATCTTGCGCAATAAGATGCACTATTGGAAAGAGATGATTCGAGCTATCACATCGGGATCCTTGTTACTTCCCCCACTGAAAATCAGTTTCGTTACTCAGTGGGTAGACTCTAAATGTGAATTTATTTATTTGCCCCAGCATTACGAAGGCTTGAAGAATGTGGCATAGCCTACATATCGATTAAGACAATGTACTTTTATTGTATGTTTATACTTGTATTTCCCTATATGTTTACATTTTATGTACCACTGACATTTCCAATTTTAGATCTATGTATCTGGTCAAAGGAAGAGAATAAACAAACTAAACTAAACTATACATAATGTACAACATGTGAAAACTATATTTTTTCTCCAACATAAGATCCCATCTTGTAAACGTGACAGAGCTATGTGATGATATTTCTCAGATTGCAGGAATTTGTAACCAGACATGATGTAGGGTAGTTAGCGTGCGCCAAGAGATCCCGCTCATCCTGCAACGTGTTGTCGTGTTGTAGGGTCACTACCGCCGCGGTGCCGCCCTGTCTGGCCTAGGCCGGCTGGACGAGGCTTTGGCCGCCCTGTGTGTCTGCGTGGCTCTAGATGGGAGCCAGCCCGGCGTCCGCCAAGAGATCTTGCTCATCCTGCAACGTCTACTGGCGCGCGTCACCCCCTACGTCTCCCGCCACCCCCAGAAGGGCAGCTACCACCCCTCCACGCCACCGTGGACGTCCAGTGACTGTGAGGACACCAGCGACTGTGATGAAGAAGCTGCCAAGGTCAGGGATTATAACATTAACATTTATTTTTATATCACAATTGATATGCGACCGTGGCGACCGTGGTGACATCTTACAAGAGAACCCTGAACTATAAACAGGTAGCACCAGAACGTTACAACGCCGACGGCAGCGCAGCGTAGTGAGAAAACTTGTCCCTCCTGGCGCTGGATTGGCCTTAAACGGTATTTCCGTGAAACCCCCATGGCAGACTATACATCGTAGATATAAATAATGATTCTGTCTTCAAGAAATAAATGGATCAGTTATAATGTCATTGGGTATCGCGTCCAATTTGTAATATTCTGTGTAAATCGTATAGTCAGGGCTGCCTCAATCTATGTGCATGCTGGTTACACTGGTGTAGAAAGTAGCTATTCTAAGAGTATAGTAACTGTTTTATGCCAGCATAGTGGCTATGATTGATTAGGCTTTTATGATTGAGTGTACACCATGTTTTATATACATTCCTCTTTGGCATCCTGCCTTGAGCATGGGATTGGGGCATTTTTCATTTCATCTCGATTACATAGTAGCCAAAACATGGGCAATAAGGACAAAAATACACTCTTAAAGTATTGTGGTTCCTAAGGTTCCAAATTTAACTTTGTTTCAAATCATGTAAATAGCACTGTTCTACGCACTAGATGACAGATCATTTACATAACACTGTTCTACCCAGAACAACTGTAATCATTATTGTTAAAATCAGTAATGAGGGAACGTCAAATGAAATGGTTGAGGAATGAGGAACTATTGCAAGAAAAATAGTGGTTCAGAAATTTAGAGTGATTCATATTAGTTTGTATTTCATACCAGCAAGCAGTAGGGCCATTAATTATTTGGCTGTTTAAAATCACACATTTCGATTCCTGAATATATATCGGCATTTGGCATATTATGTAATTGTAACAACTAGGAGTTGTTGGCACTTTTAGAAAGAAAAAAAAACATTTGAAAATATTTGTTACTTTTTAAAACGAACTATAATGTAATCAGTACGAATGGTAATAGTAGCAGATATGAATCCATAATGAATAATAAATTATATAAATGCAAAACATTTACGTAATGGATTGCAAGAAAATATATGTAATCTTGTGATTAAGTACTACTTGGTAGTGGCCTCTGGCTAGAGGCATGTTTAATTTCCTAGATTATCTTTTTAATTAATGTAGGGCCGACCTAATTATATGTAGTAATCTATAATTCGTTATTTGTTTGAAGACATTTCTCAGTTCGTGCTATCGGCATTGACGCAAGTTGTGTTTGTATAGCTCGTTGGTCTTATGAGTTTGTTCCAATGCAGAAGGTCCCTCCAGGGTTCGATTCCAGGCTCGGGCAGATTTTTTTTTAAACTTTGGATGTTGACTTCGATCATTCGATATCAATATCATACGCCAGCGCAGTTGGCCGCGGTCACATTGGCCTCAGTCTAGTAAACCGCGGTATCTGCGTTCCAGGTTCGAATCCTGGCTTGGGCATGGGTGTCGTATGCGGCGTTTTTCATCTTCGTAATCATCCACACATCGTCTCGATTAGCCTCGTTGCAAAAAAACCTGAGCGAAGGGTAGTCTCTACGTCAAAAACCGCAGAAAAGTGTAATTATTTAATTATATCTAAAGATTGCAACAAGAAATCGAAAATCTAAATCAACAGCGCACTGTGTTTTGGTAAGCCCTACAGACTGAATGAAATATTATAACCATTAGTGTAGTTATTTTGATTATTAATTTGATTATTAGTAATAATTGAATCATATATAAAAACACATACTGATTACAATGTAAGACACAACTTAGAGCATACAGTATATAGGGCTTACTAAACCACAGTGCGCTGTTGATTCATATTTTCGATTTCGAAGTCCATTCTTGTGATATAATATATAAATGAAAATTTTGTGTGGTTTTTGACGTAGAGGTATCCTTCCTTGTTAAACCCCAAATATCATCATCATCAGTATCGTACAGTGTATACGTAAACGGTGACTTTGAGCCATCATAGCAATGAAGCACATATTGTATGAATGTTCCCTGCTGAAAATCAGTCCTTGAAACTGAGTGAAAAAAAAAGTGGAAAAAAAACTCAAAATGTATTTATTTAAAAATTGTGCTTATCGAGTACGTATGTTTGGATTGTCTCCAGATGACGAGTCAGATGACGAGCCAGCCCGCCGCGTCACCGACCAAGAAGCTGCCCGGCCTCCTGGACGTGGTGTTCCGCGAGGTGGAGCGAGTGAGACGGACCGAGGCGGACGGAAAGTCCTCCCTCGTTCTGTCCGTGGACCTGGCGAGAGTGGACCGGGCAGACTTTGACTGCATCCTCTGTTGTCGGACTCTGTGGAAACCTGTGACCACCCCGTGCGGACACACCTACTGTTGGAGCTGCCTAGATCGGTGTCTTGACTACAGCTGT
Source organism: Isoperla grammatica (assembly GCA_945910005.1). Taxonomy (NCBI): domain Eukaryota; kingdom Metazoa; phylum Arthropoda; class Insecta; order Plecoptera; family Perlodidae; genus Isoperla; species Isoperla grammatica. Next base: position 70,068,200 of record OX246739.1, on the reverse strand, counting down.
GCGTGTCCGCTGTGCATGACATCGCTAGTGCAGGTAATACACTTAGGAAATATCTTAAATCTTAATTTTGGTGCTAGTCGACTACCTAGCAGACTAACGCCACAATTACAATTAGGCCTAATTACAACAATTGTTAATTTTATTTTATTTTTTAATAATTTTATTCATTCATTCATTCATTTGCTTATTTATTTATTTACTTATTTATTAGGTTATTTATTTGCTTATTTATGTATTTACTTATTTATTTATTCACTCATTAATTTACCTATTTACTTATTTATTTATTAACCTATTTACATATTTATTTATTTACCTATTTGTTTATTTACCTATTTACTTTTATATTTATTTACCTATTTATTTATTTATCTATTTACTTATATATTTATTTACCTATTTGCTTATTTATTTGCCTATTTGCTTATTTATTTACCTATTTGCTTATTATTTACCTATTTACTTACTTATTTACTTACTTACTTATATACTTACTTCCTTATTTACTTACTTAGTTACTTACTTAGTTACTTACTTACTTATTTACATATTTATTTATTTATTTACAGTATGTTGCGTCCAGTCCGAAGAGCATCACAGAGTTTGTGGACCACTGTGTGCGAGTGCTGCTACCTAGCGAGTGGGAGGCGAGGCGAGCTACTCAGTCTCAGGATCTGTCGCTGGCCGGTCCTCACATCCCCATGTTCGTGTGCACGGTTGCGTTCCCGGGCGTCCCCTGTCCGTTGTTTGTCTACGAGCCGCGCTATCGCAACATGGTGCGGCGCTGTATGCAGGCCGGGTCGCGGCAGTTTGGCATGGCGGCCTGTCTCTCGCGGGAACCAGGGACCAAACAGTGAGTGGACGGTTTCTTATTCCAATGCGGAAAATCTCTTTCTTCGTTCCGAGTTGGGGATTTTTTTTTGGTAGGGATGCAGTAATCGAACAATTTCTATAAATTCTGCTTATCTACGCCTAAATAGACCATAAATACTCAATTCTTGTATTTTGATTGAAATCTTGATGAATGAAAGCTAAAAAAAAAAATTGGCACAGTTAATCAAGATTCAATCGTGGTACTAGTAATAAATCACGATTAAACTTTTTATGAAAAATTTAAGTTTTAAAACTTGGAAACATTGTCCTTCAATCATATTGACAACGTTAAGCAGAATTTAATGAAAGTATGAAATATTATAACCATATTCTGGATAAAAATATTGTGTTTTATTTTTAACATTCTTATAATTTATCGTATAGTGTGTAATTTTGCAAAATGCCAGCATAAGGCATGTGGCCTACCGCCTACCTAGTGGCATTGTCTTTCCATATATTTTTAAAAAGAACTCAGTACCATATTAGATGTGTATGAAACTGTATGGATTTTTCTGACTGTGAAATGAAATAAAAATTCATGCTCAAATAATTTGTAGATGGAAGTTCATTGGTATTTCACAATACTTAAATATGCATACATATAATCGTCTAACCAAGTGTTGCTATTTGCAGGTATGCAGAGTACGGTACCTTGCAAGAGATACGCGACTGTGTGTTGCTGGCTGACGGCTGTTCTATCGTAACGACCGTCGGGGCCCGAAGGTTTCGCGTCGTGGCTCGCAGTGAGCACGATGGTTACGACACCGCCATGGTGGAGTTCGTCAAGGATCAGCCGATAGAACCGGCTCAACTGCCAGGTAGGTCTCCTACCGTTATTCCGTCACCTCTAGTGCCGTTCCTACATTTTCATTCTACTATTGCTCCACCTCTTTTATAATCAATCGTGATCGATGAATAGTGAATAAATTTACAATATGTATTTATTCAGGTTTAATTACCTATTTCTGAACATCTAGGAAATTTATAAGTACATAATTGACACAGATGTGAAAAATTGTGACATTTATGATTATATATATAGTTTGATAGACCGATAGAAAGATAGTATGTTTGTTGCAAATCAAAATAGGTGCGAGTATTGTGTAATATACTCATAATATTATGCTTATAGACTTATATAGGCCTAGTTTACTTTTAAGAAGTGCTGACCCAGCGCAATAATGATGTTCCGCACCGAAAATCAGTTCTTGTACCGAGTGGGTAGACAATAAATACAAATACGTTTTATTTTGTAATCCATTAATTAAACAGTATAAAGTGAGTGATGTAGTTCTAATGATATAACTTGTCTCGCAGCGCTGTGTGAGCTTCACGAGCGAGTGCGTCTGAAGGGCTGGCAATGGTTCCACTCGACCAACCCCTCGATCCAGGCGGAGATAGTCCGCACATTCGGGGCGATGCCGCCTGTTGAGCCTGACTGGGCCCAGGTTGCTGACGGGCCCGCCTGGTCTTGGTGGCTGCTGGCTATACTACCGCTGGGACCCAGGCTGCAGGTACGCACATCATATAGTCAGCACGTTGCCACCTGTAGAGCCTGACTGGGCCCAGGTTGCTGACGGGCCTGCCTGGTCTTGGTGGCTGCTGGCTATACTACCGCTGGGACCCAGGCTGCAGGTACAGTACGCACATCATATAGTCAGCACGTTGCCACCTGTTGAGCCTGACTGGGCCCAGGTTGCTGACGGGCCTGCCTGGTCTTGGTGGCTGCTGGCTATACTACCGCTGGGACCCAGGCTGCAGGTACGCACATCATATAGTCAGCACGTTGCCACCTGTAGAGCCTGACTGGGCCCAGGTTGCTGACGGGCCTGCCTGGTCTTGGTGGCTGCTGGCTATACTACCGCTGGGACCCAGGCTGCAGGTACGCACATCATATAGTCAGCACGTTGCCACCTGTAGAGCCTGACTGGGCCCAGGTTGCTGATGGGCCTGCCTGGTCTTGGTGGCTGCTGGCAATACTACCGCTGGGACCCAGGCTGCAGGTACAGTACGCACATCATATAGTCAGCACGTTGCCACCTGTTGAGCCTGACTGGGCCCAGGTTGCTGACGGGCCTGCCTGGTCTTGGTGGCTGCTGGCTATACTACCGCTGGGACCCAGGCTGCAGGTACAGTACGCACATCATATAGTCAGCACGTTGCCACCTGTAGAGCCTGACTGGGCCCAGGTTGCTGACGGGCCTGCCTGGTCTTGGTGGCTGCTGGCTATACTACCGCTGGGACCCAGGCTGCAGGTACAGTACGCACATCATATAGTCAGCACGTTGCCACCTGTTGAGCCTGACTGGGCCCAGGTAGCTGACGGGCCAGCCTGGTCTTGGTGGCTGCTGGCAATACTACCGCTGGGACCCAGGCTGCAGGTACAGTACGCACATCATATAGTCAGCACGTTGCCACCTGTAGAGCCTGACTGGGCCCAGGTTGCTGACGGGCCTGCCTGGTCTTGGTGGCTGCTGGCTATACTACCGCTGGGACCCAGGCTGCAGGTACAGTACGCACATCATATAGTCAGCACGTTGCCACCTGTAGAGCCTGCCTGGTCTTGGTGGCTGCTGGCTATACTACCGCTGGGACCCAGGCTGCAGGTACAGTACGCACATCATATAGTCAGCACGTTGCCACCTGTAGAGCCTGACTGGGCCCAGGTTGCTGACGGGCCAGCCTGGTCTTGGTGGCTGCTGGCAATACTACCGCTGGGACCCAGGCTGCAGGTACAGTACGCACATCATATAGTCAGCACGTTGCCACCTGTAGAGCCTGACTGGGCCCAGGTTGCTGACGGGCCCGCCTGGTCTTGGTGGCTGCTGGCTATACTACCGCTGGGACCCAGGCTGCAGGTACAGTACGCACATCATATAGTCAGCACGTTGCCACCTGTAGAGCCTGACTGGGCCCAGGTAGCTGACGGGCCAGCCTGGTCTTGGTGGCTGCTGGCAATACTACCGCTGGGACCCAGGCTGCAGGTACAGTACGCACATCATATAGTCAGCACGTTGCCACCTGTAGAGCCTGACTGGGCCCAGGTTGCTGACGGGCCAGCCTGGTCTTGGTGGCTGCTGGCTATACTACCGCTGGGACCCAGGCTGCAGGTACAGTACGCACATCATATAGTCAGCACGTTGCCACCTGTAGAGCCTGACTGGGCCCAGGTAGCTGACGGGCCAGCCTGGTCTTGGTGGCTGCTGGCAATACTACCGCTGGGACCCAGGCTGCAGGTACAGTACGCACATCATATAGTCAGCACGTTGCCACCTGTAGAGCCTGACTGGGCCCAGGTTGCTGACGGGCCTGCCTGGTCTTGGTGGCTGCTGGCTATACTACCGCTGGGACCCAGGCTGCAGGTACAGTACGCACATCATATAGTCAGCACGTTGCCACCTGTAGAGCCTGACTGGGCCCAGGTTGCTGACGGGCCTGCCTGGTCTTGGTGGCTACTGGCTATACTACCGCTGGGACCCAGGCTGCAGGTACAGTACGCACATCATATAGTCAGCACGTTGCCACCTGTTGAGCCTGACTGGGCCCAGGTTGCTGACGGGCCAGCCTGGTCTTGGTGGCTGCTGGCTATACTACCGCTGGGACCCAGGCTGCAGGTACAGTACGCACATCATATAGTCAGCACGTTGCCACCTGTTGAGCCTGACTGGGCCCAGGTTGCTGACGGGCCTGCCTGGTCTTGGTGGCTGCTGGCTATACTACCGCTGGGACCCAGGCTGCAGGTACAGTACGCACATCATATAGTCAGCACGTTGCCACCTGTAGAGCCTGACTGGGCCCAGGTTGCTGACGGGCCTGCCTGGTCTTGGTGGCTGCTGGCTATACTACCGCTGGGACCCAGGCTGCAGGTACAGTACGCACATCATATAGTCAGCACGTTGCCACCTGTTGAGCCTGACTGGGCCCAGGTTGCTGACGGGCCAGCCTGGTCTTGGTGGCTGCTGGCTATACTACCGCTGGGACCCAGGCTGCAGGTACAGTACGCACATCATATAGTCAGCACGTTGCCACCTGTAGAGCCTGACTGGTCTTGGTGGCTGCTGGCAATACTACCGCTGGGACCCAGGCTGCAGGTACAGTACGCACATCATATAGTCAGCACGTTGCCACCTGTAGAGCCTGACTGGGCCCAGGTTGCTGACGGGCCTGCCTGGTCTTGGTGGCTGCTGGCTATACTACCGCTGGGACCCAGGCTGCAGGTACAGTACGCACATCATATAGTCAGCACGTTGCCACCTGTAGAGCCTGACTGGGCCCAGGTTGCTGACGGGCCTGCCTGGTCTTGGTGGCTGCTGGCTATACTACCGCTGGGACCCAGGCTGCAGGTACAGTACGCACATCATATAGTCAGCACGTTGCCACCTGTAGAGCCTGACTGGGCCCAGGTTGCTGACGGGCCTGCCTGGTCTTGGTGGCTGCTGGCTATACTACCGCTGGGACCCAGGCTGCAGGTACAGTACGCACATCATATAGTCAGCACGTTGCCGCCTGTAGAGCCTGACTGGGCCCAGGTTGCTGACGGGCCCGCCTGGTCTTGGTGGCTGCTGGCTATACTACCGCTGGGACCCAGGCTGCAGGTACAGTACGCACATCATATAGTCAGCACGTTGCCACCTGTAGAGCCTGACTGGGCCCAGGTTGCTGACGGGCCTGCCTGGTCTTGGTGGCTGCTGGCTATACTACCGCTGGGACCCAGGCTGCAGGTACAGTACGCACATCATATAGTCAGCACGTTGCCACCTGTTGAGCCTGACTGGGCCCAGGTTGCTGACGGGCCAGCTTGGTCTTGGTGGCTGCTGGCTATACTACCGCTGGGACCCAGGCTGCAGGTACGCACATCATATAGTCAGCACGTTGCCACCTGTAGAGCCTGACTGGGCCCAGGTTGCTGACGGGCCTGCCTGGTCTTGGTGGCTGCTGGCTATACTACCGCTGGGACCCAGGCTGCAGGTACGCACATCATATAGTCAGCACGTTGCCACCTGTAGAGCCTGACTGGGCCCAGGTTGCTGACGGGCCAGCCTGGTCTTGGTGGCTGCTGGCAATACTACCGCTGGGACCCAGGCTGCAGGTACAGTACGCACATCATATAGTCAGCACGTTGCCACCTGTAGAGCCTGACTGGTCCCAGGTTGCTGACGGGCCTGCCTGGTCTTGGTGGCTGCTGGCTATACTACCGCTGGGACCCAGGCTGCAGGTACAGTACGCACATCATATAGTCAGCACGTTGCCACCTGTTGAGCCAGACTGGGCCCAGGTTGCTGACGGGCCTGCCTGGTCTTGGTGGCTGCTGGCTATACTACCGCTGGGACCCAGGCTGCAGGTACAGTACGCACATCATATAGTCAGCACGTTGCCGCCTGTAGAGCCTGACTGGGCCCAGGTTGCTGACGGGCCTGCCTGGTCTTGGTGGCTGCTGGCTATACTACCGCTGGGACCCAGGCTGCAGGTACAGTACGCACATCATATAGTCAGCACGTTGCCACCTGTAGAGCCTGACTGGGCCCAGGTTGCTGACGGGCCTGCCTGGTCTTGGTGGCTGCTGGCTATACTACCGCTGGGACCCAGGCTGCAGGTACAGTACGCACATCATATAGTCAGCACGTTGCCACCTGTAGAGCCTGACTGGGCCCAGGTTGCTGACGGGCCCGCCTGGTCTTGGTGGCTGCTGGCTATACTACCGCTGGGACCCAGGCTGCAGGTACAGTACGCACATCATATAGTCAGCACGTTGCCACCTGTAGAGCCTGACTGGGCCCAGGTTGCTGACGGGCCTGCCTGGTCTTGGTGGCTGCTGGCAATACTACCGCTGGGACCCAGGCTGCAGGTACAGTACGCACATCATATAGTCAGCACGTTGCCACCTGTAGAGCCTGACTGGGCCCAGGTTGCTGACGGGCCTGCCTGGTCTTGGTGGCTGCTGGCAATACTACCGCTGGGACCCAGGCTGCAGGTACAGTACGCACATCATATAGTCAGCACGTTGCCACCTGTAGAGCCTGACTGGTCTTGGTGGCTGCTGGCTATACTACCGCTGGGACCCAGGCTGCAGGTACAGTACGCACATCATATAGTCAGCACGTTGCCACCTGTAGAGCCTGACTGGGCCCAGGTTGCTGACGGGCCTGCCTGGTCTTGGTGGCTGCTGGCTATACTACCGCTGGGACCCAGGCTGCAGGTACAGTACGCACATCATATAGTCAGCACGTTGCCACCTGTAGAGCCTGACTGGTCTTGGTGGCTGCTGGCAATACTACCGCTGGGACCCAGGCTGCAGGTACAGTACGCACATCATATAGTCAGCACGTTGCCACCTGTAGAGCCTGACTGGTCTTGGTGGCTGCTGGCAATACTACCGCTGGGACCCAGGCTGCAGGTACAGTACGCACATCATATAGTCAGCACGTTGCCACCAGTAGAGCCTGACTGGTCTTGGTGGCTGCTGGCTATACTACCGCTGGGACCCAGGCTGCAGGTACGCACATCATATAGTCAGCACGTTGCCACCTGTAGAGCCTGACTGGGCCCAGGTTGCTGACGGGCCAGCCTGGTCTTGGTGGCTGCTGGCTATACTACCGCTGGGACCCAGGCTGCAGGTACAGTACGCACATCATATAGTCAGCACGTTGCCACCTGTAGAGCCTGACTGGTCTTGGTGGCTGCTGGCTATACTACCGCTGGGACCCAGGCTGCAGGTACAGTACGCACATCATATAGTCAGCACGTTGCCACCTGTAGAGCCTGACTGGGCCCAGGTTGCTGACGGGCCAGCCTGGTCTTGGTGGCTGCTGGCTATACTACCGCTGGGACCCAGGCTGCAGGTACAGTACGCACATCATATAGTCAGCACGTTGCCACCTGTAGAGCCTGACTGGGCCCAGGTTGCTGACGGGCCTGCCTGGTCTTGGTGGCTGCTGGCTATACTACCGCTGGGACCCAGGCTGCAGGTACAGTACGCACATCATATAGTCAGCACGTTGCCACCTGTAGAGCCTGACTGGGCCCAGGTTGCTGACGGGCCTGCCTGGTCTTGGTGGCTGCTGGCTATACTACCGCTGGGACCCAGGCTGCAGGTACAGTACGCACATCATATAGTCAGCACGTTGCCACCTGTAGAGCCTGACTGGTCTTGGTGGCTGCTGGCTATACTACCGCTGGGACCCAGGCTGCAGGTACAGTACGCACATCATATAGTCAGCACGTTGCCACCTGTAGAGCCTGACTGGGCCCAGGTTGCTGACGGGCCAGCCTGGTCTTGGTGGCTGCTGGCAATACTACCGCTGGGACCCAGGCTGCAGGTACAGTACGCACATCATATAGTCAGCACGTTGCCACCTGTAGAGCCTGACTGGGCCCAGGTTGCTGACGGGCCTGACTGGTCTTGGTGGCTGCTGGCAATACTACCGCTGGGACCCAGGCTGCAGGTACGCACATCATATAGTCAGCACGTTGCCACCTGTAGAGCCTGACTGGTCTTGGTGGCTGCTGGCAATACTACCGCTGGGACCCAGGCTGCAGGTACAGTACGCACATCATATAGTCAGCACGTTGCCACCTGTAGAGCCTGACTGGTCTTGGTGGCTGCTGGCAATACTACCGCTGGGACCCAGGCTGCAGGTACAGTACGCACATCATATAGTCAGCACGTTGCCACCTGTAGAGCCTGACTGGGCCCAGGTTGCTGACGGGCCCGCCTGGTCTTGGTGGCTGCTGGCTATACTACCGCTGGGACCCAGGCTGCAGGTACAGTACGCACATCATATAGTCAGCACGTTGCCACCTGTAGAGCCTGACTGGGCCCAGGTTGCTGATGGGCCTGCCTGGTCTTGGTGGCTGCTGGCTATACTACCGCTGGGACCCAGGCTGCAGGTACAGTACGCACATCATATAGTCAGCACGTTGCCACCTGTTGAGCCTGACTGGGCCTAGGTTGCTGACGGGCCCGCCTGGTCTTGGTGGCTGCTGGCTATACTACCGCTGGGACCCAGGCTGCAGGTACAGTACGCACATCATATAGTCAGCACGCTGCCACCTGTAGAGCCTGACTGGGCCCAGGTTGCTGACGGGCCTGCCTGGTCTTGGTGGCTGCTGGCTATACTACCGCTGGGACCCAGGCTGCAGGTACAGTACGCACATCATATAGTCAGCACGTTGCCACCTGTAGAGCCTGACTGGGCCCAGGTTGCTGACGGGCCTGCCTGGTCCTGGTGGCTGCTGGCTATACTACCGCTGGGACCCAGGCTGCAGGTACAGTACGCACATCATATAGTCAGCACGTTGCCACCTGTAGAGCCTGACTGGGCCCAGGTTGCTGACGGGCCTGCCTGGTCTTGGTGGCTGCTGGCTATACTACCGCTGGGACCCAGGCTGCAGGTACGCACATCATATAGTCAGCACGTTGCCACCTGTTGAGCCTGACTGGGCCCAGGTTGCTGACGGGCCCGCCTGGTCTTGGTGGCTGCTGGCTATACTACCGCTGGGACCCAGGCTGCAGGTACAGTACGCACATCATATAGTCAGCACGTTGCCACCTGTAGAGCCTGACTGGGCCCAGGTTGCTGACGGGCCTGCCTGGTCTTGGTGGCTGCTGGCTATACTACCGCTGGGACCCAGGCTGCAGGTACAGTACGCACATCATATAGTCAGCACGTTGCCACCTGTAGAGCCTGACTGGGCCCAGGTTGCTGACGGGCCTGCCTGGTCTTGGTGGCTGCTGGCTATACTACCGCTGGGACCCAGGCTGCAGGTACAGTACGCACATCATATAGTCAGCACGTTGCCACCTGTAGAGCCTGACTGGGCCCAGGTTGCTGACGGGCCCGCCTGGTCTTGGTGGCTGCTGGCTATACTACCGCTGGGACCCAGGCTGCAGGTACAGTACGCACATCATATAGTCAGCACGTTGCCACCTGTAGAGCCTGACTGGGCCCAGGTTGCTGACGGGCCTGCCTGGTCTTGGTGGCTGCTGGCTATACTACCGCTGGGACCCAGGCTGCAGGTACAGTACGCACATCATATAGTCAGCACGTTGCCACCTGTTGAGCCTGACTGGGCCCAGGTTGCTGACGGGCCTGCCTGGTCTTGGTGGCTGCTGGCTATACTACCGCTGGGACCCAGGCTGCAGGTACAGTACGCACATCATATAGTCAGCACGTTGCCACCTGTAGAGCCTGACTGGGCCCAGGTTGCTGACGGGCCTGCCTGGTCTTGGTGGCTGCTGGCTATACTACCGCTGGGACCCAGGCTGCAGGTACAGTACGCACATCATATAGTCAGCACGTTGCCACCTGTAGAGCCTGACTGGGCCCAGGTTGCTGACGGGCCCGCCTGGTCTTGGTGGCTGCTGGCTATACTACCGCTGGGACCCAGGCTGCAGGTACAGTACGCACATCATATAGTCAGCACGTTGCCACCTGTTGAGCCTGACTGGGCCCAGGTTGCTGACGGGCCTGCCTGGTCTTGGTGGCTGCTGGCTATACTACCGCTGGGACCCAGGCTGCAGGTACAGTACGCACATCATATAGTCAGCACGTTGCCACCTGTAGAGCCTGCCTGGTCTTGGTGGCTGCTGGCTATACTACCGCTGGGACCCAGGCTGCAGGTACAGTACGCACATCATATAGTCAGCACGTTGCCACCTGTAGAGCCTGACTGGGCCCAGGTTGCTGACGGGCCTGCCTGGTCTTGGTGGCTGCTGGCTATACTACCGCTGGGACCCAGGCTGCAGGTACAGTACGCACATCATATAGTCAGCACGTTGCCACCTGTAGAGCCTGACTGGGCCCAGGTTGCTGACGGGCCTGCCTGGTCTTGGTGGCTGCTGGCTATACTACCGCTGGGACCCAGGCTGCAGGTACAGTACGCACATCATATAGTCAGCACGTTGCCACCTGTTGAGCCTGACTGGGCCCAGGTTGCTGACGGGCCTGCCTGGTCTTGGTGGCTGCTGGCTATACTACCGCTGGGACCCAGGCTGCAGGTACAGTACGCACATCATATAGTCAGCACGTTGCCACCTGTAGAGCCTGACTGGGCCCAGGTTGCTGACGGGCCAGCCTGGTCTTGGTGGCTGCTGGCAATACTACCGCTGGGACCCAGGCTGCAGGTACAGTACGCACATCATATAGTCAGCACGTTGCCACCTGTAGAGCCTGACTGGGCCCAGGTTGCTGACGGGCCCGCCTGGTCTTGGTGGCTGCTGGCTATACTACCGCTGGGACCCAGGCTGCAGGTACAGTACGCACATCATATAGTCAGCACGTTGCCACCTGTAGAGCCTGACTGGGCCCAGGTTGCTGACGGGCCTGCCTGGTCTTGGTGGCTGCTGGCAATACTACCGCTGGGACCCAGGCTGCAGGTACAGTACGCACATCATATAGTCAGCACGTTGCCACCTGTAGAGCCTGACTGGGCCCAGGTTGCTGACGGGCCTGCCTGGTCTTGGTGGCTGCTGGCAATACTACCGCTGGGACCCAGGCTGCAGGTACAGTACGCACATCATATAGTCAGCACGTTGCCACCTGTAGAGCCTGCCTGGTCTTGGTGGCTGCTGGCTATACTACCGCTGGGACCCAGGCTGCAGGTACAGTACGCACATCATATAGTCAGCACGTTGCCACCTGTAGAGCCTGACTGGGCCCAGGTTGCTGACGGGCCTGCCTGGTCTTGGTGGCTGCTGGCTATACTACCGCTGGGACCCAGGCTGCAGGTACAGTACGCACATCATATAGTCAGCACGTTGCCACCTGTAGAGCCTGACTGGGCCCAGGTTGCTGACGGGCCAGCCTGGTCTTGGTGGCTGCTGGCTATACTACCGCTGGGACCCAGGCTGCAGGTACAGTACGCACATCATATAGTCAGCACGTTGCCACCTGTAGAGCCTGACTGGGCCCAGGTAGCTGACGGGCCAGCCTGGTCTTGGTGGCTGCTGGCAATACTACCGCTGGGACCCAGGCTGCAGGTACAGTACGCACATCATATAGTCAGCACGTTGCCACCTGTAGAGCCTGACTGGGCCCAGGTTGCTGACGGGCCTGCCTGGTCTTGGTGGCTGCTGGCTATACTACCGCTGGGACCCAGGCTGCAGGTACGCACATCATATAGTCAGCACGTTGCCACCTGTAGAGCCTGACTGGGCCCAGGTTGCTGGCTATACTACCGCTGGGACCCAGGCTGCAGGTACGCACATCATATAGTCAGCACGTTGCCACCTGTTGAGCCTGACTGGGCCCAGGTTGCTGACGGGCCTGCCTGGTCTTGGTGGCTGCTGGCAATACTACCGCTGGGACCCAGGCTGCAGGTACAGTACGCACATCATATAGTCAGCACGTTGCCACCTGTAGAGCCTGCCTGGTCTTGGTGGCTGCTGGCAATACTACCGCTGGGACCCAGGCTGCAGGTACAGTACGCACATCATATAGTCAGCACGTTGCCACCTGTAGAGCCTGACTGGGCCCAGGTTGCTGACGGGCCTGCCTGGTCTTGGTGGCTGCTGGCTATACTACCGCTGGGACCCAGGCTGCAGGTACAGTACGCACATCATATAGTCAGCACGTTGCCACCTGTAGAGCCTGACTGGGCCCAGGTTGCTGACGGGCCTGCCTGGTCTTGGTGGCTGCTGGCTATACTACCGCTGGGACCCAGGCTGCAGGTACAGTACGCACATCATATAGTCAGCACGTTGCCACCTGTTGAGCCTGACTGGGCCCAGGTTGCTGACGGGCCTGCCTGGTCTTGGTGGCTGCTGGCTATACTACCGCTGGGACCCAGGCTGCAGGTACGCACATCATATAGTCAGCACGTTGCCACCTGTAGAGCCTGACTGGGCCCAGGTTGCTGACGGGCCTGCCTGGTCTTGGTGGCTGCTGGCTATACTACCGCTGGGACCCAGGCTGCAGGTACAGTACGCACATCATATAGTCAGCACGTTGCCACCTGTAGAGCCTGACTGGGCCCAGGTTGCTGACGGGCCTGCCTGGTCTTGGTGGCTGCTGGCTATACTACCGCTGGGACCCAGGCTGCAGGTACAGTACGCACATCATATAGTCAGCACGTTGCCACCTGTAGAGCCTGACTGGGCCCAGGTTGCTGACGGGCCTGCCTGGTCTTGGTGGCTGCTGGCTATACTACCGCTGGGACCCAGGCTGCAGGTACAGTACGCACATCATATAGTCAGCACGTTGCCACCTGTAGAGCCTGACTGGGCCCAGGTTGCTGACGGGCCAGCCTGGTCTTGGTGGCTGCTGGCTATACTACCGCTGGGACCCAGGCTGCAGGTACAGTACGCACATCATATAGTCAGCACGTTGCCACCTGTAGAGCCTGACTGGGCCCAGGTTGCTGACGGGCCTGACTGGTCTTGGTGGCTGCTGGCAATACTACCGCTGGGACCCAGGCTGCAGGTACAGTACGCACATCATATAGTCAGCACGTTGCCACCTGTAGAGCCTGCCTGGGCCCAGGTTGCTGACGGGCCTGCCTGGTCTTGGTGGCTGCTGGCTATACTACCGCTGGGACCCAGGCTGCAGGTACAGTACGCACATCATATAGTCAGCACGTTGCCACCTGTTGAGCCTGACTGGGCCCAGGTTGCTGACGGGCCAGCCTGGTCTTGGTGGCTGCTGGCTATACTACCGCTGGGACCCAGGCTGCAGGTACAGTACGCACATCATATAGTCAGCACGTTGCCACCTGTAGAGCCTGACTGGGCCCAGGTTGCTGACGGGCCTGCCTGGTCTTGGTGGCTGCTGGCTATACTACCGCTGGGACCCAGGCTGCAGGTACAGTACGCACATCATATAGTCAGCACGTTGCCACCTGTAGAGCCTGACTGGGCCCAGGTTGCTGACGGGCCTGCCTGGTCTTGGTGGCTGCTGGCAATACTACCGCTGGGACCCAGGCTGCAGGTACAGTACGCACATCATATAGTCAGCACGTTGCCACCTGTAGAGCCTGACTGGGCCCAGGTTGCTGACGGGCCCGCCTGGTCTTGGTGGCTGCTGGCTATACTACCGCTGGGACCCAGGCTGCAGGTACAGTACGCACATCATATAGTCAGCACGTTGCCACCTGTAGAGCCTGACTGGGCCCAGGTTGCTGACGGGCCTGCCTGGTCTTGGTGGCTGCTGGCTATACTACCGCTGGGACCCAGGCTGCAGGTACGCACATCATATAGTCAGCACGTTGCCACCTGTAGAGCCTGACTGGGCCCAGGTTGCTGACGGGCCTGCCTGGTCTTGGTGGCTGCTGGCTATACTACCGCTGGGACCCAGGCTGCAGGTACAGTACGCACATCATATAGTCAGCACGTTGCCACCTGTAGAGCCTGACTGGGCCCAGGTTGCTGACGGGCCAGCCTGGTCTTGGTGGCTGCTGGCTATACTACCGCTGGGACCCAGGCTGCAGGTACAGTACGCACATCATATAGTCAGCACGTTGCCACCTGTAGAGCCTGACTGGGCCCAGGTTGCTGACGGGCCCGCCTGGTCTTGGTGGCTGCTGGCTATACTACCGCTGGGACCCAGGCTGCAGGTACAGTACGCACATCATATAGTCAGCACGTTGCCACCTGTAGAGCCTGACTGGGCCCAGGTTGCTGACGGGCCTGCCTGGTCTTGGTGGCTGCTGGCTATACTACCGCTGGGACCCAGGCTGCAGGTACAGTACGCACATCATATAGTCAGCACGTTGCCACCTGTAGAGCCTGACTGGGCCCAGGTTGCTGACGGGCCTGCCTGGTCTTGGTGGCTGCTGGCTATACTACCGCTGGGACCCAGGCTGCAGGTACAGTACGCACATCATATAGTCAGCACGTTGCCACCTGTAGAGCCTGACTGGGCCCAGGTTGCTGATGGGCCTGCCTGGTCTTGGTGGCTGCTGGCTATACTACCGCTGGGACCCAGGCTGCAGGTACAGTACGCACATCATATAGTCAGCACGTTGCCACCTGTAGAGCCTGACTGGGCCCAGGTTGCTGACGGGCCTGCCTGGTCTTGGTGGCTGCTGGCTATACTACCGCTGGGACCCAGGCTGCAGGTACAGTACGCACATCATATAGTCAGCACGTTGCCACCTGTAGAGCCTGCCTGGTCTTGGTGGCTGCTGGCTATACTACCGCTGGGACCCAGGCTGCAGGTACAGTACGCACATCATATAGTCAGCACGTTGCCACCTGTAGAGCCTGACTGGGCCTAGGTTGCTGACGGGCCTGCCTGGTCTTGGTGGCTGCTGGCTATACTACCGCTGGGACCCAGGCTGCAGGTATGCGCATCACTATGCCATCATGATGGATCTGGTCAACCAGTAGAGACACGTTTATTTTTGCTCCCGCCTCATGCTGCTCGACATTGCGTCACGTTCACCTATTAGGGCTGGGAGAAAACGTTTAATTTTTAAGTTTATTTTTATGAATTTTTTACATTTAAAGTTTAAACGTTTTAACGTAACAGCCCTCAAACCCCCCAATTCTTTGTATTCACGTGACGTCACTGACATTGTTGGCGGCCATATTCCCGTAGGTACATGAGGTATTGCAGTTCCTACACATAGCGGCCATCATCCCGTACACTAAGTCATTGTTGTAGACAAACAAATGACTGTATTACATACCAAGAATACTGGCTAGCTGTCAATGTTAGATTGTATCCTACTCTAGTTTAAAACTGAATTGGAGACGTATAGCCCAAATATAAATTATTGTCGTCATGATCCTTACAAAGGTAGATGATAGATACAGCAACAAACTTGTTTAAACTTTGTTCTACAACTGAAATTACTTGTGTCCTCATGTTACTTATATTCTTTGGTTATTATGTCTGCATCTTGGTGACCGCAAGTTTGAAAAATAATTATGGGCGATCGATCATCATTACAAAGGAAGATGACATACACAACAAGACAAGCACGAGATAAGAATAAAATGATTAAAAATAAAATAAAAAACAAATAAGTAAAAAAAATTGTTTTATATTCTTTGGTTATTAGGCCTATGTCAGCATCATATCAACCACAAGTTTGGAGAAACATCTGTGGGCAATCGATTATCTTGTTTAAACTTTATTGTGGTACTGAAATTACTAGTCATTACAATTGTTTTTTATTGTTTGGTTATAGGTTGGCATCCTGGCGACCACAAGTCTGGAGAAGCGTCTACGGGCGATCGACAAGACCCTGGACCACATAAAGCAGCGGTGCCCCCCGCCGGCAATCCAAAGCAGCGGGCAAGCGCAGTCAAGCGGCAGCGGGCAAGCGCAGTCAAGCGGCATCGTTCTCTCGCAACACTCATGACCTCCAAGCGTAGGAGCTCGGCAAGACTGACCGGGATAATGTCGGCTCTTCGTTCTATCGCTGTGAAAATACCAAAATATTTATTCCCACATCTCCCAAAACAAACACTTCTCATACAATAGTATGTTACTTTTAGGTAGGTTTTTGTAATTTAACCGTTTGTTGTGTATTTGTATTTGCTACAAAATAATTAGTAGATTGAACTTGTTCAATTTTTATTGAATTTAGTAAAATCGTAATTGTGATCGGACAAGATGCCATAACACCTTAGCATGAGGTAATTCAACTTACCTTGAAAGGCTGTTTAACTGTTTTTTGCTTATTGTATTATGTATGCACAATATTACACAGTCCAGTGGTGACTTGTTCTGAGATTTGTTCGTTTGCTCTAGTTATTATTTCAAACTGGACCCAAATTGATGCAAATATGCCGAGTGATACACACGTAGGTCAGCTATCAAGGTTGATACCTTAATTTTGACCCAACAACTTTTTATAGTTTAATATAATTACAGTATATTGTATTTTATTCGTAGCTGTGCTACTTACCCAGTTTGCTCAACGCCAAGTCATGTCACGAGCTATAGTAAAATAAATCAAAGCAATGTAAAAATACATGGGTGTAATTATGAAGTTAGTACGTACTTGACGGTTTGGTACTGTGAATGATAAACTCATTTTAAATGTCATTACCAAATGGGTCAAATTAGAGCAAAAATACAAATACCTTTGAAAAGATTAGATTATTTATGGCAACACTAATGTGCATCTATAGAAATTTCACCACTATTTAAATTTTGTATTCAAGTCATATTTTTTAACTATGTATTCTGCTTTTCATTAAATTTGCTTTGTTTAAAAATATTATAAAGAACTAGGGTTAATGATATTGTTACGGTACCGTACCATATGTTGTTATCCGTGCTCAAGTTTTGAGTCATGCTTGTCAATTTCCCGCTTATATTTTATATTACCCTTCTCAAGCCAAGATACCTATAATTCTGCCACTTTAAGCTAATTCACCTCAAATATCCTGGATGCATTCCTAAAACATACATTTCAAACTGTAAATTTCCGATTTTTATCTTTATCTTCGTTTTAAACCAATTTCCAAACATTTGTTATTTTCAAAAATAGATATATACTGTATGAAATTATTGTAGTTGCTTGATTAGTTAGTACTGGTTCTCTAATTTTTACAATCAAACAATCACAATTTAGAATGGCATCATCAAAGCTTGTTTAAATTTAAAAAAGTGTGGTTTCTTAAATTAACGGCACAATTCACATAGTAATATGTGCTTGACCTCCATACAAAATAAAGCAACAATTTATTGTTGAATGTCCCCCACTTTTGTAGTTGTGTGTGTAACTGAGTGGTTGTAACTGAGGCAGCAGACAATAATTACAAATTAATTTTTTATTATTATTTAACTAAAATGTGTTTTAAACATAATCTAAATGAAACAGAAAAACACTCTAAGCAAAAGTGGAAACATGAATTTTCTCGGAAAATGTCAAGTAAATTGGTTTATAAATTTATGGATTTTCACAACAGTCTCCCCTTACACTTTGCAAAGTTACAAAGTGATTTACGTGTACAGTAATGTGTGGGTATTATTGAAAGCGAGTTTCAAGTGATAAGTTACTGTTTTATAAACAGTACATGTGAAAAGCGCTAGCACTATCATGTTTCAATTTTTGTGTCATATTTTTATACAATTAATTTAATTTATGTGCATATTTGTATTTATTTTTAATGTTAAGTCCATCTCAATTGTACAATTATACTAAGCTTAAAAAGCAAAGTACTCTCTTGTTAATTTTTTGTTTTCTACCACATAGAATTTCCTGATGTGTATAACCTTGTCTGTTTACGTCACAACATTTTGCAGTGCCGAGCAGATGTATTTGTCGAACACCTGATAATGTTGGCCACTGTTTCCCGTTGAAATGTATCAATTTTACACCCTGCTCAGCACTACAAATTGTGAACGTAACCAGAAAACATGTCCTAGGAGTGTTTAAGGGTTGAACTGAACTCGAACTTATTTAAGAAAAAATTCTAACTTTGAACAAAAAAAAACAGACAACAACGTAGTTTTGTGATTTTCAACAATGTCAAAGTTTAAAAGTTGAAATTAAATTGGAATTTATTGTGAAAAACATTCCTTGCTCAGATTGCATCGTAACCAAAATTCATTCTGCCCCAGATCTTTCCAAGTTTTGTCCTGTAATCCCTTTGCAAAAATATGGTCACCTTAATTACCAGTTCAGAATTTTAAAAACTTTAATTTAAAGCAAGGATTCATATTGTAAAGGTACACGCTATTGATTCCAACAATACCACATGAAGCTTTATTATGATATATTCTACTTACAATGTACTTCACACTAAACCCAGTTTTAAACTTTATTTTTTTCGTAATAATGTCTCTGAGAGTGTTGCCATTTTTCCATATGATTTACAATGTCTTGGAAGACCGCACCCCTTGGGCCGGGTTTTGCCAAACGTTTAGGACCCCGAGATTAGCCGTCAATCGGAGATCTGCTCCGATAAAACATGATAACTGGTCAAATACACCATTTAAATTGTATGTATTTTTTGTTGTTGAAACCATCTTAACCAATTCGAGATTATCAAACCAGGGACTAACAAAGTTTGGTGAATTCGTACCTTACATCGACAGTGTTTTACAGTGCCCTCGCGTCCGAGGAAGCGAGTGGACGCTCTCGAAAATGTATATACTTATTACTTGGTGAGTGTTTTTTTATTTTTTCATGACTGTGGTTATTGGTCGTGTGATGTGTTTTATTTACAAACCTACCACATACAAACACATTGTAGTACAATAGTAGGCCTACCAGTGACACGAGATTCTTCGTTTTCTGATTCAAAGTACTCGCGAGGAAGGTTCCTGCACGGCACTCCAACCATCATTCAAACTACAGTACATTCTTGATTTTAAATAAGCTTCAATCTGGCCAGATTCAATTATCAAGTTATTTTGTTACATTGAACAAGTATGCAGTCACATACACTACCAGCTCGCTCGATTTATTACAACATCACTCCGTTGGTTCGAATGGAATTGATCTGGGATGGAGGAGATGCAAAACGTCAATAAGAAAGTTGTTACCTGTTCAGCTCAGACGATAATAGTAGTGTTCTGTAAATAATTACCGACACAAGACGTCTGTGGTTGAAGTTTTTGCTTTTTAGTGGATATTGGGGATGTAATGAGATCAAAAAGTTCATTTTTCCTGCATTGTTTGTACCGGGATGTTATTTTCCAGAAATGGGAACCCTATTCATCATATTCATAAGTAAATATAAGTGTAGTAGAAACAGTTTCAAAGAACACACCGTATTAATTTTTCCCCTATGATTTATGAACACTAAAACACTGCCTGTGTATAAACTGTCTCTGAAGTTTATTCGTCTTCAATAGCTGACCTCTTCGCATCTTGGGCACTACGAAATTGCAGCAAAACTATCAAGTATGTTGCAATTGTTGACAACATCTGAAAAAATATAAGTATTCAAGTTACGATTTCAGCCACCTTCCCATTGTGAGTAACATTTATAACAGAAGTCCATGAATATGCCACAGGGGGTCCACGAAATTCGTTAAAAATGAATGAACTAAAAATGATGATATAGGCACGATTAACTGATAAAGTTTGTTTTCATAAGGTCACTGGCCTACACTTGATATTCGGTCTTGTAAAATAATATTGTTGTGCCGACAGTTAGATTGATTACCAGTCAATTTATTATCGACACCTGAAACTTGATTTACTTACTGATATCAGGAATGAGAGGGAAGGATTTGCTAGGTTAAGACATAAGCCTTGTAAGAAAGATTGAACTAATATTTAATAAACCACTTACTATTGTACTTACAAAAGCCTACATTTCGATTAACCCAAACATCCTAGATCCTAAGGAACACCTTACCTGCCTGTAATAATAGTTTGTGGTTCTTTAGTAATAAGTTGTTTATTTATTATAGTTTAGAAGTAGTACAATTACAGAATTACAGGTTAGGTCGACATGAGTTGTCGCCTGGCTGACGCGTCTGATCATGGACTTATAACTCCATGGTCTGATGAACTGCGCCCACCGCCGCCTGTACACACAGGCTTCTTAGTATGTTACGCATTGAGCGCATAGTTCAAATGTGACATGTCCTTTTTTTTTTTTTTTTTTTTTTTTTTGAAATTAATAATTACATATACCATTGAAATACAATAAGTGAACATCTACTGTTGGTATCGCATTGGTAACTTAATTGCACGGCCTCTACGTGTAAATTTTGGGTTTGTGTCCGGCTCAGGTTGTGCTGTCGGTGTAGAAATCCTTGGAACCGGCTCATCAGTTTCTTGGGACGCCTCGGTCTCGGGAACCTCTTGCGACGATGCGTTGCGAGGAATGGGTGACTCATTCACGTTTTTTGACGTTTCCTGACTCCTTCCTGGCGGAGACTCGCCTAGCTGGATTGGTCTGGCTCGGAGATGCACTCTGCTTCGCCGCAGAACAGAACCTTCTGAGGTGGACACTCTGTAGGATCTGGGCGTAGTATCTTGTTCCAACACACGACCGGGAATCCAGTTCCGATGGGACTTTTGGATCAAGATTGGCTGGCCCGGTTGCAGTACAGGTAGAGGATGAGCATTCTGGTCGTGACGCACTTTCTGGGAGTTTTGTTTTTCTCGGAGAACCTTGATTGTCTTGCTGTTGTCGAATACTGGTTTCCGCAGTGTTGCGGAGCTCGGAAGTAGTGTCCGAAGACGACGACCCATTAGCATCTCTGCCGGCGATGGCAGTCCGTACTTCGGAGTAGTATTGTAATCAAGGACAGCTAAGATTGGATCCCCGTTAGATTTTGACGCTTTCACTAACAAACCTTTAGCAATTCCTATTGCCCTTTCTGCCATACCGTTGCTTTTGGCGTAATGGGGACTGGAAGTGATATGGCTAATGTCCCAATCGATGCAAAACTGTTTAAAGATGTTCGAGTCGAAAGGCGGCCCATTGTCCGAACACAGGGTTGACGGAATGCCGTGTGTAGCGAATATTAGCTTTAAGTTGGCAACGACTGTAGTAGCCGTAGTCGTCGTCAACTCCCGGATTTCAATGAACTTGGAGTGATAGTCAGTTAATACCATGTACGATTTGTCACAGGCTTTACAGAAATCAATTCCTATTTTATCCCAAGGCCACTCGGCTATAGGATGTGGGAGCAGAGGCTCTTTACAGTTAGCCGCGGAATAATTTTGACATGTAGGACACGACAGAATAAGTTGTTTGATATTTGTTGACATACCTGGCCAATATATTGCAGCTTGCGCTTTAGTTTGGCAAGATGCCACACCCTGATGTGCTCCATGGATCAACGTGAGCATGTGACTCCTTTGTGCTCGGGG
Source organism: Isoperla grammatica (assembly GCA_945910005.1). NCBI lineage: Eukaryota > Metazoa > Arthropoda > Insecta > Plecoptera > Perlodidae > Isoperla > Isoperla grammatica. Next base: position 70,046,594 of record OX246739.1, on the reverse strand, counting down.
AATTACTAGTCTTGACCCTCTGAATATAAGGCCTCCAGCCTCGTGAAGCTCGCTCCGACAGTGCCAGAAGGCATTTACCGAAGATCCGGCTGCATCTGGTTTGTGTTTTGGCCATCCGTCTCTGATGTACTTCTTGACAGCTTGGAGATCGGGATCATTTTGAGTGTCCATCACTAGCTGGGCCTCTTTTTCGTCTGTGACGCTGGTCAGTGCATGTACCGCTGAAGCTTCCCCTTCGAGATAGTCCGTGTCCACGGTCTGTTCGGGGATCGGGGCTCGCGACAAGGTGTCAGCTGCATACATGTTCTTGCCTGGAACGTGAATGAGGTTAGGGTTGTATCGTTGGAAACGTACTAACATTCTCTGCAGGCGAGGAGATATGTTTTCAATGGGTTTCTTGACGATCCCTAACAGGGGCTTGTGGTCAGTTTCCACGGTGAAATCTCTACCATATACGTAGAAATGGAAATGCTCACAACCCCAAATGATGGCCAAAAATTCTTTGTCGATTTGGCTGTAGTTCATTTGAGTTGGCGTAAGTGACACAGAGGCATAAGCTAGAGGCTTTCCATTTTGTAGAAGAACAGCCCCTAGGCCGTAACGACTAGCGTCTACCGAAAGCGTGAGTGGCGCTTTGACATCATAGAAAGACAAAACTGGAGCATTACTCACGAGTTCCTTCAGTTTCTCGAATGAAGATTGTTGTGACTCGGTCCATATGAATTCGACTTCTTTCCGGAGGAGCTGTCGTAGAGGATATGATATCTCTGAAAGGTTTGGAACATATCTTGCCAGAAAGTTTACCATACCCAGGAACCTTTGTAATTCCACACAGTTTTGTGGTATTGGTATTGCCGAGATGGCATTTACTTTAGATTCATGTATGCCGATCCCTTCAGGAGTGACCTTATGACCCAAAAACTCGATTTTTGGTAAGTTGCCAACTGTAACTTGTCTTTTGAGAATTTAAAATTTCTCTCTCTAGCCCGCTGTACCTGTAACACCCTGCCTAGTCTCTCATTGTGCTCTTCGATGGTCCTGCCATATACAACGATGTCATCTAGAAATGAGAGACTTCCTTCTATTCCTTCTATTAGCACGTGTATCTCTTTTTGAAGGATTTCAGGAGCACTGTTTATTCCAAATGGTAGTCGTTTGAATCTGAATCTACCCTTGGGTGTTGCAATGGTACAGAGCTTGGAGGATGCCTCATCTAACGGGATTTGCCAGAAAGCTGATGATCCATCGAGAACTGAGAAGACTGTGGCTCCCTTCATGTCAGCAAATATCCCCTCCGACGTAGGCATGGGGTAATGTTCCCTGCGGATATACTCGTTGAGTGGTCTCGGATCCATACATATTCTCAGTTTTCCATTAGGTTTGGACACCAAAACAATTGGGTGGACCCATTCCGTTGGTTCGTCTACTTTTACCAGTATGTCTTCCTGAACCATGCGGTGTAATTCTTTATTAACTTGGTCTTTGAGAGAGATTGGGATTTTGCGAGCTGCTGCAATTGTGGGCCTGGCACCCTCCTGAAGCCGGATGGTGTGCTCAGTTTCCAGTTTACCTAAACCTTTGAAAACGTCCGAGTATTCCTCAACTAAATCTGTAGCACTGGAAGAAATTGCATGTAAGCGTTTAACAAGATTTAGTTCCTCGCATGCAGACAGTCCTAAAATGGGTGGGGAAATTCCCTTAGCCACAAAGAATTGGAATGGCATGCTTGACTTACGCACTTGACACATCAGCATACATGTGCCCTCATATGGTATGTTAGTCTTGCTGTACGAAGTGATTTTCTTTTTCGATTTTTCAAGCTGGGGCCTATTTTTTATTTGTAGGTAGACCTTGTATGGGAGCATGTTTACTTCTGAGCCCGGGTCTAGCTTGAAATTTACCCTTTGGTCTTCAATGTTGACTTCCTGTATCCATTCCGTACGGGTCTTCACAGATCCCACATGCAGTGAGTTGATTTCAAAATCTCCATCTGATGTGGAGTCGCTTTCAGAATCTGAGTGCGTGTCCTGAACGGCATGCACTTTGTTTTTGTGTGTGTTTTTCCCACCTTTACTTATGCACATAGAAGAATAATGGTTTACCTTCCCACAGCTATGGCAAGTTCGCCCATAAGCTGGACAGTTACCCCTCTCATGAGTCGTACCGCATCTCGAACATACACCGTCAGATGACTTAGGTTTGCTGTTCACATGAGGTTTCTTATAGTGTTTGGTGCTGGAATGCTGCTTATGTACAGCATGAACACTCTCATCTTGTTTTGTATCCATTTCCTTTGCTTGTTTCTTAGCCTCTTCATTGGCCCGACACAAATTTATAGCCTTGGTCAAGGTCATGTTGTGGTCCTTTAACAGCCTTTCTCTCATGGTTTGGTCTTTTAAGCCACCAATTAGGCGGTCCTTTATTAGTCCCTCTGTCAAGGGTCCAAATTCACAGTCTTTAGCTCTTTGCCGGAGAACTAACACAAAATCGTCCGTGCTTTGTAACTCCGTTTGGCATTCTGCGAAAAACAAATATCGCGTATATGTGGTATTTTTGTACGGTACATAATAGTTCGATATGCCCTCTAGAATGTCTGTGGCTGTACACGCCTCTGGTGCTGGTAGGCCCTCCAGGGCATTGTATACAGCTACGCCAGCATCTCCAATATTGTGTAACAAATCGGCAATTTGTTTCCGTATAGGCTTTGTATCGATGTCTGCGGCATCTACATAAAATTGGTATCTTTGGCGCCAGCGGGACCAATTCTCTGCCGGATTTGTCCCTGGTTCAAAAGATTTCGGCGGTTTGTAAGCCATTGTGTGCTAGGCCACGCTAAACCTGATGCACGTAGGCCTAAGCCTAGGCCCTAGGCGTAGTTTGCACAATGAATCCAGACTTACCGCCTACCGGCCGCTTTCCCGTCTTCTTCTTGCAGGTTCGTCGCCGTTCGCTGCCACCATGTAATAACAGTTTGTGGTTCTTTAGTAATAAGTTGTTTATTTATTATAGTTTAGAAGTAGTACAATTACAGAATTACAGGTTAGGTCGACATGAGTTGTCGCCCGGCTGACGCGTCTGATGAACTGCGCCCACCGCCGCCTGTACACACAGGCTTCTTAGTATGTTACGCATTGAGCGCATAGTTCAAATGTGACACCTGGCTGCCAGATTACAAGAGAGCGATTGCAAGCTCCTGCAGCAAGGAGTGGGGGAGAGGGGGTTACCTCATCCACTCCTGGTTCCCATAATGTTAGCTTATGGAGTACAGTCATATGTATTAATTGTACAGTGATCTGTCTCAAATCCCCATATTATGCTGCTTGTCAGTCTACAAACATGTGGAAAGGCTTGTACTGTCTACTCAGCGATCTCGGGTAGCAGTGATCCAGTGACCGAGGCCTGCAGTTTGCGAGCCTAGTCAGCTGGCCTGGTTGATGGCTGAGCAATAAGTCTACAATGGTCTTGAAAAGTTATCTAATCATGTTCATGATTACCAAATTATGATTTACCAATCAATATTGATTGAAAGGCTTCCCTGCCCACATCACAATATTTTAATAATTATTAACTTTTTGTAGGAATCCCTGTTGCTCACGCCTACCTCCCTTGTTTGTAGTAAATTTCTTTGGTTTAGTCACCCTTCCAGTTTCTCCGCCCTTGTGCTCTTATCTCCTTTTCCCCTACAACTCCTCTTCCCGCACAAGGGGTGTGCCATATATATGTTTTTCTGTTAGAGTTGCTTATGCTGTCACCCCAGTCTATTGTTATCTCTCCTACGAGTCTATTGTCATCTCTCCTACGAGTCTATTGTCATCTCTCCTACGAGTCTGTTATCATCTCTCCTACGAGTCTATTGTCATCTCTCCTACGAGTCTATTGTCATCTCTCCTACGAGTCTATTGTCATCTCTCCTACGAGTCTATTGTCATATCTCCTACGAGTCTGTTATCATCTCTCCTACGAGTCTATTGTCATCTCTCCTACGAGTCTATTGTCATCTCTCCTACGAGTCTATTATCATCTCTCCTACGAGTCTATTGTCATCTCTCCTACGAGTCTATTATCATCTCTCCTACGAGTCTATTGTCATCTCTCCTACGAGTCTATTGTCATCTCTCCTACGAGTATATTATCATCTCTCCTACGAGTCTATTGTCATCTCTCCTACGAGTCTAGTGTCATCTCTCCTACGAGTCTATTGTCATCTCTCCTACGAGTCTATTGTCATCTCTCCTACGAGTCTATTGTCATATCTCCTACGAGTCTATTGTCATCTCTCCTACGAGCCTATTGTCATCTCTCCTACGAGTCTATTGTCATCTCTCCTACGAGTCTATTGTCATCTCTCCTACGAGTCTATTGTGTTCTCTCCTACGAGTCTATTGTCATCTCTCCTACTAGTCTATTGTCATCTCTCCTACGAGTCTGTTATCATCTCTCCTACGAGTCTATTGTCATCTCTCCTACGAGTCTATTGTCATCTCTCCTACGAGTCTATTGTCATCTCTCCTACGAGTCTACTGTCATATCTCCTACGAGTCTATTGTCATCTCTCCTACGAGTCTATTGTCATCTCTCCTACGAGTCTATTATCATCTCTCCTACGAGTCTATTGTCATCTCTCCTACGAGTCTATTGTCATCTCTCCTACGAGTCTATTGTCATCTCTCCTACGAGTATATTATCATCTCTCCTACGAGTCTATTATCATCTCTCCTACGAGTCTATTGTCATCTCTCCTACGAGTCTAGTGTCACTCTCCTACGAGTCTAGTGTCATCTCTCCTACGAGTCTATTGTCATCTCTCCTACGAGTCTATTGTCAACTCTCCTACGAGTCTATTGTCATCTCTCCTACGAGTCTATTGTCATCTCTCCTACGAGTCTATTGTCATCTCTCCTACGAGTCTATTGTCATCCCTCCTATGAGTCTATTGTCATCTCTCCTACGAGTCTTTTGTCATCTCTCCTACGAGTCCATTGTCATCCCTCCTACGAGTCTATTGTCATCTCTCCTACGAGTCTATTGTCATCTCCCCTACGAGTTTATTGTCATCTCTCCTACGAGTCTATTGTCATCTCTCCTACGAGTCTATTGTCATCTCTCCTACGAGTCTATTGTCATCTCTCCTACGAGTCTATTGTCATCTCTCCTACGAGTCTATTGTCATCTCCCCTACGAGTCTATTGTCATCTCTCCTACGAGTCTATTGTCATCTCCCCTACGAGTCTATTGTCATCTCTCCTACGAGTCTATTGTCATCTCTCCTACGAGTCTATTGTCATCTCTCCTACGAACTACAAGTTGACGTCGAGCGTCGAGCTCGCCGAGTCTACTGGTGTCTGGGGTTCGAGCATCTCTTGGGGCATTTTCTTACTATTTCTTTCTTCTCCTTCAACCCTGGGTTCTTTAATCTATGCTATACCTAGCAAGCAACTAGCCAGCCAAACTGCTCGTCTCTGCTGCACTTCGGCAATGCATTTACTCTCCACCCCACTGCATTCTTGGTAAGTCAATCTATAATATACATACCACTTTCAATTCTAATTATACAATCTTTTCTTTCTGCTTCCTCACGCAAAATGGGGTGCACACTAGCTTTACCTGATGTGCCCCTCTTCAGGTGACTTACTAAGCGTATTAGAGTTTTTGGATAGCTAGGATGGAATGTCCGAGGGCTGTCAGTAGGACTCAATCCCAGCAATCCGCCTTTACGACTGAGGAAAACATAACAAAAAACCTTCAATCAGGATTGCCAGTTGCCGGAATCGAACCGGCGACCTCCCGAACTAGAGGCTCGCGTCTTACCGCTGAGCCATCTCTATCGGTATAATATTATAGGCCCTAAGCAATTAAATGTTACTCGCAAGAGTTTATCCTCCGCCGAGATGCTTTATAAAAGTTTTTTTTTTTTTTTTTTTAGTTTGCAGTGGTCCACTAAATTTGTTGTACAGTGCTACGGGGGTTGTAGTTTACACTAGGAAAACGCTCCGCGTTGACAGATGAGCGATTTTAACAAAATTGGGTATTTGTTTCAGTAATTAATTTTTTGTAGGTTGGCATCTTGACGGATTTGGCTGATTATGTTAACAGCATCGATTTTCAGAGTTGAGTAGTAACTTTTTGAAAGTAACGCGTTACTTGTAACGCGTTACTTTTTCGGTAACTTTTAGGCTAACTAGTTACTTTTTCCTCGACGGTAACTTTTAACGTTGAAAGTTACTATTGATAAGGAACTTTAAAAAAAAAATGAAAAGTTACTTTTGAAACAGCCTATGGTTTTTTAAATGTACCAACAGCAAAACACTCGTATTGCGGCTGTTTCAGGTCAAAAATCTTCGCCCCCCCCCCCCCCCCCCCCCATTCCTAGAATTCATACATAACTGTATCCTTTGGAAACCACTCCAGCAGCAGCCGGCTAAATAGGTTGAATGGGAACTGAGTGACAACCAATAAACATAAGTGGATGTTATTTCTTTGTGTGAGCAACACTGCTTTGCTAGGACCTCACACTATTATCGAAGGTGGCCGGCAGACGTTATAGTTCGTAGTAGTATTTGGGAAATGGATTAGTGGATGTATTAATGCAATAAACGTAGCATGCTGAATGTTCGATGGCCGTGAAAACTTTAACGCGCTTAGGAGGTCCATCTATACCTTCGGCTCTTCTTGTTGACATGTCCAATTTTGAATGCTTTGTACGCCATTATACGAGACCGTACGTCTGACGATGTTTCAATCAATCTTTTCAGGTAAGAAGTAGTATTTTGTAATTTTTTTAAACTGCCACTTCCCATCAAAATTTCCTAAAAGTAACTTTTAAAGTAACTTTTAAAGTAACTTTTAATTTTCAAAGTAACTTTTAGTTACTTTTTCCAACAAGGAACTTTTAACATTTAAAAGTTACTTTTAAAGGCAAGTAACTTAACTTTTTAAAAGTTCCTTTTTAAAACTAACTTACGCAACTCTGTCGATTTTAGTGATCACGGGTGTTGACCGAAAATTTCAGCCAAATCCGTCAAGCCGTTTGACCTGTGCGCGACGAACAAAATTTGGCGCACGAACGAACGAACGAACAGACGAACAGACAAAGCGCCGATCGAGTTGTATGGAGAGATTCGCTATCGCTCATCTAAACAGTTATGGAACCTCTAATTTATAACAATTTGATAACCTAGTTGGTACCCGAACCGAATGTCATCATATTGAGGATAGTTACCGATTGTAAGAGTTTCCTGTCGACGATGACGAACCCGCCCAGACTTATGACTGGATCGTTGGTGTGAGTCACTCGCAGGAACGCCATCATCTGGAGATAACGAGACAAACAACTGAACATCGGGATAATAATCGCTCTCAGTCAGTGTGACTGTGAGTGTGACGTTTGTACGTGGCCCAAGACGGTGAATGAGTAGAGCCAATGGTTTGCTTCGTGCTAAGCAGTGGTGGATCCAGGGGAGGGTTTATTGCGTTTTACTTGTAGAATTTTGTGATTTTTATTACTCATCATTAATTAATTGATTAATTTATTTATTAAATGTCTATCCTATTCAGAATAATAATGAAATCAATATCATAAATAAGAACAATAACAAAACAAACTACTTTACTATAAAAAATCAAGAACAAGAAAAAATAATTGAGAAATGAAATGAAATCTAATTAAGTGGAAATGCAATATTAAATAATAAATATAAAAGTATGTAAATAAGAAAGAACACGAAGATTTTTTTTTTTATCAAGTTAGCTTTTGTTATACCTTTCTGATTACAGGAAATTTCTACATAATTATTTTGCACACATATTTACCTGTGTCCAGGCTTCGCAACTCAAATTAGTGGTATTCCATTTTTGAAGCTCAGTTTGAATAGGTTTCTTAATCTGAAACAAGTACTTGTATTCATTACAACACAGATATAAATTATCTGAGGTGTTATTGAGCTGTAAGTATACGTTTATTGATTGTTGATTCTTAATTGATGATGAATACAATGATTACAGTGACGTAACTAAGGGACCGCCGGGACCGCGGTCGCGGGGGGGGGGGGGGGGGGGGCAGGGGGGGCATCGCTCTAGGGGGCCCAAACATTATTTGTAATTAATGTATATTGTATATACTATCATCAATTTTAGAATTAAAAGAAAAAGTATGCTTTAATAAAAAAATGCAAATTTTAAAACTTCTATGGGGGGGCCCATCAATATTTTCGCGGGGGGCCCTGGAGTTGTAGTTACGCCACTGAATGATTACGTTGATGATTGATGATTACCTTGATGGGGACCATATATCCCATGCCGAAGATGAAGTACAACGGGACAATACACGATATCGTCATGATTACATAGATGGTGAACGCAGTATAATCTCCTTCCTTCAGAGCTACAGGCTCTCCATAGAGAGAGATGGTTATAAACCACATCGTCAATAAAATACCGGGTATAAACACTCGATAGACGGCGTTCCCACTCGTTCTAGCTAGGCCACTTAGCTGGAGCCACAGTGTTCTGTATTGAGCCATCACAGTTGAAGTACAAGTATTATTGGCGTTGTTTGTGGCTAAATCAACCTGGAAGAATAACATAGGTATAGTCACAGACAGCTGTCACATTCGCTAGACACAATAGATAATATTTAAGAAAAAGAAAATTTCTGACACAGTAAAATAAAAATTCAGTATTATTGAAATATGTCTTATTGAGTCCAATTTATTTACAATCAAATAAATACATTTTAGAAGTATACCTTGTTCTTACTACGGCCACTAACAGAAGTTAGTGTACTAACTGCAGTTAAGAATGTAATATGTGAACGTTTGCTGTGGAACTGTTTTTTACATGCTATTTTACAAAAGAAAAACGAACCCCTATTCAATTGTTTTCACGGTTCCACTTAACTACTGTTAGCCTACTGTATAACAGTTGTTGTTATTGGCCATACTGTGAACAAGGTATTACGTTTGAGTAATGAAACTATATATTGGTAATAATAGTTTAATCTGAGTTGTTAGTTTTCTATGTATATAGTAATTAACTAAAATTAATGCTTCCAAACTGCATGGACCATGGACCAAGTTGCCATCATTACAATAGTTACCTTGAAACATTGCGCTAGACTCTCGCCAGCTTCCGATAAAGCATAACAAGACAAAATCCACAGAGATATCAAAGACCAGAAAGCGATCGAGTTGAAACACATTGTAACACTTGCCCACAATGGATACTTTGTGTTTAGAACTCCGACTGCTACAATAGCCGCAAATATTGTGGTAACAGGCATTATCGTTGCAAGAATAAGAACTCTTTTCTTGATCTTCAAATCCAGGTTTATTTGTGTAGTTTTCGAATACAATACCTAAAACGAAAAATGTAATACAGAAGTATTTAACTATATGTGTGGTAATTAGTTTAATTAAAGGCTTCATTAATTCTGTGGTAGGTACCTGGAAATCCGTCCACTTGTTCAGATAAGCTGCAATGTGTGGCGCATCTTGCCAAAAGGCCCAGGGCACAAAAATATATAATGCCCACATCTGTAAAAATAGCTTACGAAAAATCCACCTGCTGTCGCTTTCCTCGTCGGTATTAAGAATCGTATCACTTATCACAATTAATGTCAAGACCAGCACACTGAAGTAGGCACACAGCGAGTAGAGAAACACCGGGGAAAATATTTTAAATTCCCAACCTGTAATAGGGGAAAAATGAAAATATTGATTAGCATAAAAAAAGTAAATTAGCATATTATTTTCCATAAAAGAACGGAAATTAAAACAGACTCTATATTCTGAAAACAAAATAAACTAGCGCACTGGTGATGTTTAGCTGTAGTAGTTTTGAATATTTCAATTGTTGAGCCTTTACTTTCGCAGATAGACAGTAGCGATATCTCTTTATAGCTTTAGAACACAATGTCTATATAGGCTGTACAATATAGTTATAGGTAGTATAAGTTGTAGGCAGAAACCAGCACTTGAACATGTATTGTAATGTACACTGCATATTATTCATATGCTTCATTAAATAAGCTAAACATGTTGGCATCCATTATTACTTTGTAAATTAATTTTCACAATATTTTAATGTTGAAATATTCCATGCTGTGTTGTAGTTCTGAAGACGGGGGCTCACAACAAGATCTGTTGGCCAACTTATTTCCAATTGAATAGCATTGCAAGATAGGATTTCTGAAACTCACCAACTTTGTGGACAACTTGATTGGTTTCGTTACTTTAACCTACACCTCAGATCATAATAATAAGTAAGTGAAACTATTTAGGGAACATAAAATATGAAAATTATTACTCCACAAATAAGATTGTTTTTGACGAAGTTGGGCTAATCGAGTTAGCCAACCAGGATCAGTAATGTGCTTAGAGTAGGCCTAGTGTGCAGGACCTAGGTTATAAAAATCACTCGGGTAATATTGGGCAGAGTAGAATGAATGGGAACAGCCCCTGAAACTCTAAAGAAGAACAAAAATGACAATTTCTTCGCAAAAGAACAATTTACGCATTTCCTCTTAATTAGAATGGAGTCGATGGTGTTCGAAGCCTACAGGGTTGGTTTTATAGTCACTTTAAATTAAAGTCCCCCACTGCAAATCAGTTTAGTTACTGAGTGGGTAGACTCTAAATGTGAATTTATTTTATTTTTATTTAATTTATTTAGGGTCTGGGGAGCCCCCAGACAATGCGGGACCGCCACGGAATTTTTTTCTATTCTTATAATGTGTTTGGAGTGTTTAAATGAGTTTTAGGCATGTTTTTTTATAACATTTGTTACAGGTGACTGGTGTGATATTAACGGTGGTATAAGCAAGTCGAAATGGTCTACTCCCGAAGTTTTACCCGGGTATTTAACCGGGTTACGAAACCCTAATTACGGGCCTGGTTGTGTATATGCTCAGTCGTGTCTTCTACGTGTTATCCACATGAATAAAATTGTAAACCGGTATTCCAACTTTTGTTGTAGTTTATGTGACTATACTATTTGAAAGATTGTTTTTATGATAAATACAGTATATTATTCCGTCTTACCCGTATTGGTTTGCTGGATGGGAATAGCCCCTGAAACCCTAAAGAAGAATAACAACGTCTTAATTTCTTCGCAAAAGAACAATTTACGCATTTCCTCTTCATCGCCATTATGTCTGTTCAGACCCTGTATTCTTCTTTCTTGTCTTGAATCCTCAGACAACCATTGAGATCTAAACATTCCTAGGTTGTCCAAATCATGTTTATTAACATTGCGAGTTTCTAAATCTTCCCCACCTGTTGGTGTTAGTACCATAGTTGGCGTGTGGGTTATTGCTGCACTAGAATAGCTACCTATGGCCATTGACAGCAAGTATAGTTATCTAGAGAACTATGTACTGACACTGATAACCTACGAAGAGTGTTTTCAGCAAAGTGCCATACTTTCAGTCTTGCGCGCAAAGACGAACAACCCCTTCTCTTATCTAAATTCAATAGAAGTAAACCCCTCTTATTCTTTAATGCCTCATTATGTTGATGAGCAAAGCGATTACAGAATATTTAAGTGAGTTTTCAACTAGTTCTAATCATTCTTCTTAAATGTTTGGAAGTTTGAAAATAAATTCTACTGAAAGATTAATCACGTGTGGTTTCAATATTAAAATGACATCCTTCCACGTTATCAACATTGTTAAAACTGTAACTGAGGACCTGGGGTCTGGGGCAAAGCCCCAGCCGCCGGAGGCAATTACGCCAGAAACGTAAAAAGCTGTTTTGGGGCTGCATTGAATTTTATGGCCTGAAACGGTATTTTAGGACGCGATTTACAGAGGCCCCCATACCAGTGTGGGTGGGTTAAGAGTGAGGTTAAAGGCCGTATGCAGAGTCAAGTGTCAAGCTAAGTACAGGATTTATTGCTACTGAATTGTTTTCTTAGATGCTATTTTCCAACAGAAGAAAAAACTTTACAGCAATCATGAACATATCACATACTTAACTCGACTGTGCCGCTGTGCATTCCGCCCTTAGATTTTATTAGCTATCTTCAGAGAAGTATTTACATCATAGGAGCTTTCTTGTGGCAGACGGGGGTCCGAACTGCCAAAAGGCCCGGATTTGCCTAGATCGCATCCCGGCATCCCTAGCCAGTCCGCGCCTGCATACGTCACAAAAAGTGAGGGGAAAAGGAGATAAGGATAAGGTGTCGACTCCTAGAAAATGGAGTCGGGTACAAGAGGAGTCGGGTAGGAGTCAGGTACTCGAGTACCCGATATCATCACTAATTGCATCTGTGTGTCATCTACGTAATAGAGTGGTTCACTCTATAGTCTAGGACATTAGTGCGTTCACGTGATATGAAAGGGGCGCGCGTGACGTCACAGCTAGAGTCACGTGACACTGTGGAGGTCGACCGCAGTTGATCGGCTGACGAGTAGGAGTGCGGACGCGTCGACCGAGGCTTCCGACCAAACACTAACAGGTGCGTAAAGTGGTTCGACTTCGACCGTGCAAGGTCGTTCGATAAATAAATAAATAAATTCACATTTAGAGACTACCCACTCAGTAACTAAACTGATTTGTAGTGGGGGACTTTAATTTAAAGTGACTAAACCAACCCTGTAGGCTCCGAACACCATCGACGAGTGAGCGATAACCAATCAAAGATCGATATTTCAAATACGAAACATATGAATCAGTGATTGGACAGTGCGAACACCTGCGGACAAATGCCAGAATCAACAAGGCCGATTCAGAACAATTTTTAATTTATTGAGTGCTCAAGATTATCTACGAGGGTGATGAGTGTGTAAGGGTGGGGGTCGATACTAAAGTGGGTGTGGTTCTGAATTGTATAGGACACAGTTTTAAAACAGTACACACATAACTTGTTCATTTACTTAACTAAGTAATTGCCTAGTTATATTTACGAAGAAGTAACCGGCATTATACATATTGTGTAGCACTAACGAGTGTATAATTCTGCTCCTGGCAACTGGAGTAAACCCTAATTTACTTGTAAGCCGTATAGTTATATTTAGCGTGTGTGTACACACTGCTATTTATAATTCATGTTTGTGTATAGTGCACCAATAGGCAAAACGCATCTCGTTGCCGCAATGTGTGTCAGGGGGTGGGGGGGGGGGGGGGGGGGGGGACAAAAATTTACAACTTGCCGGCCAGACTAGTCCCAGACGAGTACACATATATACATATAGTACATAGATTAGCTGTGTTCCATAATTTATCTAGGATTACCTGCCGTAACGCCAGGACATAAAAGGGACACTAAAGGGATTTGTTTTGCTTCCTAAATAGATTGAATATCCAATAGAATTTAACTTTTAATAACATTGATTCTGGTCCGTATAAGAGAGGAGGAGAAACCAATGTTGACCCTGAACAAATTGCAACAGAAATTGTTATTTTTGTACTGGATTCAGAAAAAATCCTTTTTAAGATAGTAAGTCTAAACAAATCTAAGGTGTCGAAATTGATTACATTTGTATATCAAATTACATAATATAAAATTAATTTTTTGACTTTGTAATCACATTTTCACAAACAAACCACAGGGTAAAATCAAGTATGTATGTAAGTATTTAATTTATTTAAAATTTTTGAAATGTGTAATTGTTTGATTAATTAAATTAATTAAAAATATAAGTCACAGTAATTAAATTTGAAATCTCAATATACATCGAAACTAACAATTCTAGCAACGTGATGATTTTTAAATAGATTAAATATTTACATAGTACATACTTGATTTAACCCTGTGGTGTACTTGTGAAAATGTGATTCCAAACTCTTAAAATCAATGTTTTATTATTTTTTATTATGTAATTTAATATGCAAATAAAATCAATTTTGACATCTAAGATTTTTCTAGACTTTTACCATTGAGTTTGTTAGTGTCTAACAAACTCAATGCTTTTACTATGTTAAACAGGATTTTGTTCTGAATCCATGTACAAAAAGAACTATTTCTGTTGCAATTTGTTCAAGGTCAAGGCCCCATATCACGTAGGTCTCCTAGTCGGAATCCTATCAATTCTGGAAAGCAGACAATAAAACGCAAGCTTGAATACCGTTGATTGAGTTGATTGAGTGTAACCAGGGCAGCTGTCTGTGTCCTTGCAATAGTATGCAGCCAATACCTCACGTGTTATACTCACCGGACAATGACACCAACCAATAATAATTAATGTTGTAGGCAAACTGTAAACAATGGTAGGTTGGTTATACCGAGCTCAAATGAAACCACAACTTTATTGATGCGCATTGCAACGAATAGAGGAACAATTTAAACAAAATCACAGCTCAACCGCGCTACTGTCATCAACACACTGGACTAGTATTTTCCAAAAGGGAGCGCCCCCCCCCTCCCACCTACCAACATTTTAGTAATAATAATTGCTCAAAAAGTTTCACAGACCTGATTGAAATACTCCAGTAGTTATTGATAGAACTATACCTCCCAAAGTTTAAGAATTAGTTCTGCAGTGGGTGGCCTACTTCATGGACGTGGAATCGGTTGGTTCTTATGCGAATAATGAGTTGGGTCGGAGCCCAATCTTCTTGAAAGTAAACATTATTGTGCAAGGCCAACTTTACAGCAATTGTCCGTTGCAAATCATTGATCTGGATTAAAGGAAGCATACAAGCATTTCAACACTCCGACAGGAGTAGACTAATTTCCTTTCTCCCCCATTGCATAAATATGATAGGCCTTTTCGAAGTACATTTATAACCAAATAACCCGTTATTGAATTCCTCTCATTACTCTTAATGCAATAAATTAATCTTAATTGTAATTATTTTAGTTACAAAATTTGTACTGTGATGGAATATAGAGAAAATCCATAGGGACAGCGCGTAAGGGGAACGTCGCCTTAACGTAGTGCCCCCCCCCCCCCCCCCCCCCTCCCATCCCATCCAGCCGCCCTCATGGGTGTTGACCAATTAGGTACAGAGTGATATATTTTGTTTGAAAGTGATGTGCCAGCGCTGTCTATAACTATTCAATCAGGGCATTTATCACGAGCTTATTTCAGCCGCACATAAATATACACGTGTTATAGGGCAGACCGTTGCAATTCGGACCCCAAAAGATGTATAATACTTCATAAACAAATACAGTTACTAAAAATGAAACAATAATTCCCATGTATTCAAGTGGAAATAACTACAATAATAATAATACACAAAGTAATAGTAATAATACACTCCACCCTAGTAATTCATAACTGTGGAAACCCTAATACAGATCAGTCAGGTTTGCCGGTGAAGGAAAACGAACTGGCAACCTGCCATATTGGAGTATAAACCATGCGTGTATTAGCACTGGCCCACATCCATCGTTATGTATAAAACTATTTACAGTTCAGTAGAGCGGATGAGATATTTCAACAATTGTTTGCTCATCCTTGGACACTTCCTGTGCGAAGGCCAGAGTTGTTTTTAGTGTTGTTTTCATCACAAAACGCGAGCACTCACACTGACTTATGGTTTCTGTCTGCACGCAATGTTACAAGATGCGAAGCTTCATAACCCACGCGGCCACGCCCTATAAAGCGTCTAGGCCTAAACTCTGTCCGTGGCAAAGCTGAGAACGCCGCAGGGCATTTTTGCACTAAATTGTTTGTACAGCCCGAGTGCAACCCCAGTTTCCTTGAAATTGTTGGACGTCCGAACTGTCAAAAAGTAATAGAATGTAATCGTGTGTTTGTTGTGTGGAAGCCTATTATTTGATTAAATGTTGTGTTTCCAAGAAATGTGCGCATGGTTGAACTAACTTCTGTTATGGCTTCCGGTAATGAATTCGGGGATCTCGTCTCATGTTTGTGCTAGCCAGGTAGTGGGGGTGTACTTCATTTGTGAAACGCCAAGATCGGTACTTGTTCTCAACTAAGCCCCCTGGGGCCCCACTTGACGCCTCAGACGCGCACTATCATATTACTAACTCAGCGGTTTAACGCGAGACTCTCATTTCCTGAAAGTCGCTGGTTCGATTCCGGCCATCGGCAATCCTAAATTAAGGTTGTTTCGAGGTTTTACTCAGTCGTAAAGGATTGAGTTTTACTAACATCCCTCGGACATTCCTTCCAAACTATCCAAAAGTCCTAACGTACGTAGTGCTATAGTCACAGGGCTCTCATTCCAGGACTGTTTCAGGCGGTTGTAGCGAGGCCTTCGTTATACTTGAAGGCCTCGGTTGTAGCCGGTTGTAAGTTGTGCCCCTTATTCCGTAACCCGGGCGCAAGTTGCAACCGGTTGCATCTGGAATGAGGGCCTGTGACTGAACAGTATAATGGTTTTCAGCAATAGATATATCGCCCAGCACTTTAGTCATAGTCATCTCGGTTTTTCAGATGCAATAGTTACCTAGGCTATCAGTCCTTGGTTTTAGTTCCTCAGTGCACGAAGGACAAATTAAGCTGACACAAAACGTTGGTCATCAGTAGAACCCCGTGAAAATGTGTTTATTTTTTTCAAATTTCGTTTTAAAAGTCGATGTTTTCGGTGTTTAGCAGTGTTATTTTCAGCTGTGTAGATTGATACAATGTACGATACAATCTACGAACTAGGCCTACTACAGATGTTCACGCAAAATAAAACGTGTTGGTCAAAAAAAAATATTCTTATCCCCGTTATGGAAGAATGGTCCAAAAATGATTTAATTACAAACGAAATTTATTTAATTTAAGAGAACACGACTTTTTGTGCAAGCCGACGGCAGTCTTGCGAGATTTCGTGGTTATTTCGCGTAAAACAGGACATTTCGCTACTTGCGGTGTTCAATGCCAATTTCTCGAATCATATGTTATCGCGAATTTTACGGGGCTCTTGTCACCAAACCTTGATACATACCTCAGCATTTTCTCTGAACATTATGAAGACACTCGTTGTTAATATTCCTAGAATGTGTATCTTTTACGATACATATCATGGCAGTGGTGTAGTGCCAAATTTACCAGTACGTATACGCTTCAGTGGGAGGCTGGAGGGACACATCTTTCCAGACAAAAGAACATGGGGGCTTTTCGGGGCAGAGCCCCCCTATTAATGGCGCCGCAGGCGATTAAAAAAAAAAACAGGCTTTTTAGAGTGTGTTTTGAGCGTTTTAGATACCAATACCGGACTGAATGCAATCCCGAAATACTGCAGTTTTTGTAGTGCAAAACCAGAAAATCACCAAAAATAATTGGAACACCGACTAGAATTGTTCAGGAATACGTTTTGGGGCTTGGAAAGTGGTTTGGCAACACACACGCCGCCCGTGGCCTATCTGTTGATGCTTGGCTGTAAGTAAGTAAGTTTATTTCCAACACAAAATGCATACAGAATATACACATACATAGTAATAGTACCTATAGTACACATACATATACATAGTAAATACACATTTTGCCTTGACCCTTAAGGTAGTTAAAAAACAAACCTTGTTATTTAGGGTGTTTGGAAGGCGGTGGACATAATTAAATGATTATGAGAATATAATTACAAAAAGAATGATAGCTGTGATTAGTAACATGATTTAAAGTTCTTTATCTTGCAGGAATTCTTCAATCGAGTAGTAAGCTTTGTTGCATAAGATTTGTTTAAGTTTATTTTTGAAGATACTGCTACTAGAAATGTTCTTTAGACTTGTTGGGAGCTTGTTATAGAGTTTCGAATTAATATAAAATGAGTTGACTTGTGATATGGTTCTTTTGTAATATTTTGCATGTATGTTGTTGGCTTGCCTTGTGTTATGATTATGTATGTTTTTGTTACTTTCCTGATTGAACATTGTTTTTTTTATATTTAAGATTGATTGATATATGTATAGACTATAGAAGGTGAGTATTTTGTGTTTGATAAAATGTGGCTTACAATGAGGTTTGACATATGTGTCTTTCTTTTGTTTGAGTCCTAGAATATTTCGAAGTGCTCGTTTTTGAAGTTTAAATATTGTATCTGCTTTTGATGATTTGCCCCATATTTCAATTCCATATCTCATGTGGGATTCAAAATTTGCATAGTAAGCTATTTTTGCTGTTTTTATGTTAGTAATTAAATGTATTGTTTTTAATGAGTAGCATGCAGAACTTAATTTATTGGCCAGCATTTCACAATGTCTGTGCCAGTTCAATTTTTCATCTATATATATGCCTAGGAATTCTGTTGTGTTAACTTTGTTTATCTCAGTATCATCCACCACATTTTTTATGACTGCTATAGGCCTATTGTTGTTATCACTGTTTGTTTTTTTAGGACAGAACTCAATAAAATTAGTTTTATTAGAGTTAAGTAGAAGCTTGTTATTTTGGAACCATTTAGTCACTGCAGCAAGTATTTCCCTACTGATTTCTAATAAATTTTCATGTACTTTACTTCGGATCAGAATACTGGTATCGTCGGCAAACAATTCAATACCTACATTATTTAGAATTTTAGTAAGATCATTTATAAATATGATAAATAATAAAGGCCCCAATATGGAGCCTTGTGGGACTCCGCACTTAACTTGTATGGCTTCGGATAAGTAGCATTTCTCACTATTAGATTTATCTGTGGATTTGAGTTCAACATGTTGGATCCTTTCTGTAAGGTATGATTTAATCAAATGATATGCATGTCCTCTTATGCCATAAAACTTAAGTTTAGATAGAAGTAGAGAGTGATCTATACAATCGAATGCTTTTGACAAGTCGCAAAATATTCCAAGCAGGCGCTCATTTTTTTCTATTCCTTCCGTTATATTATTAATAAATTTGTCTATTGTATTTATTGTTGATCTGTGTTTCCTGAAGCCATTCTGACAGTTTGATAATAGATTTTCTTTTTCTAGGAATGAGGTTAGTCTTGTGTGAATTATTTTTTCAAGAATTTTTGAGAATACAGGTAATAGCGAAATTGGTCGATAGTTGTCTATATTTGTCTTGTCACCTTTTTTATATAGTGGTATTATTTTGGAAACTTTTAGTTTCTTGGGAAACACAGATTTTTCAATACAGTCATTAAAAATGTGTGTAAGGATTGATGTTAGATTTCCTATGGTTTTCTTAATAATTGTCATAGGTATTTGATCTAATCCACATGAACTAAGGTTTTTCATTTTCAAAACTATGTTGAGTATTTCAGTTTCGTTAGTATTGTTTATGAATAGTGTATTAACTGGTGCATTGTGAGAATCTGATAGATATTTTGATGATGCTTTACCATCTGTTGCTAGATGCTGAGTTAAATTGTCAGCTATTGTTGCAAAATTTTGATTGAATGTATCAGAAATTAATTGTTGGTCTGTCATTTTACTGTCGTTAATTTTTAGTTCTATATTGGTGTTGTTGACTTTTCTATTTACAGATTTATTTGTTTGTTGGTTTACAATTTCCCATATGGTTTTTGATTTATTTTCACTATTTGATATTTGGTCATTTAGACTATGTTTTTTTGCTGCTATAAGGATTTTCTCATACAGTTTCTTATATTTGTTTAGGGTTATCTTCGTAAATTGAGTTTTAAAATGTCTGTTTAAGTGGTACAAACATTTGAGATTTATGCTAGAATTCTTAATGCCTTGTGTTGTCCATGACTGTTTAATATACTTATTTTTAATTTGTATTATGCGTTCTGGAAAGCATTCGTTGAATATGTTAAGGAAGGTATTCTCAAATTCATTGTATTTGTCATCTGGTGTTTGTGCTTGATATACTTTTTCCCAGTTTAACATTTCTAATCGGGAATTAAATATTGTTATGTGTCTTGAAAAGAATAATCATATAAATATTGTTATGTTTTGTTCGGAAATGTTCCTTCTTGTTATCTTTTTATTGGTTTGTATTTTAGATTGTCCAGGTAGAGAGCAAGTAATATTCTGGGCAAAATGGTCTGATAAACAATTATTTATAATTTTGGTGGAAAAGTATTGACTCGGCATGTTTGTGGCTATATTGTCAATAGTTTTTTCAGTTAGGTGAAAAGGATCAATTCTTGTTGGTTCTTTGATTGTAAATATTAAGTTATTTGAAGCAAATAAATGGTTCAACTGTTCAGTATGTTTAGAATCAAGGTTAAAATTGAGGTTGAAATCACCCAAAATAATTATCTGTTTTTGTTCAGTATTCAGTTTTTCAAGGAGGTATTCCATTTTATGTAGAAATAAGTGCATATCCCCTGCCGGGGTTCGATAAAGTGTTATAATAATAATTTTGTTTTGTTTGTTAGGATTTGTTGTTAGGTTAATTTCAATACCACTTATTTCAATGTGTTTCTCTATACTTAGTTCATCAATGTCCTTTCTCACCTGTATATGTTTGATCCATGGTTCACGAGCAAATATCGCAACACCCCCGTGGGCATGAAAATACCGTGAAAATGAGCTAGCCTTTAAATAATTTTGTATGTGTGTGTCGTTGAGATTATTTTCACTTAGCCAATGTTCTGATAAACAAAGTATGTCTATTGGTGTACCGTTTTCATTTTCTGAGTCTAAGAACACTTCTAGTTTTAATTTTGAACTTAAAAGGCTTTGAATGTTTTGATGCAAGATGTTTATGTTTATGACTTTTTTAAGAAGAGGGTCTAGTAGGTCTTTGTCTCCGGCCTTCTTGGTTTCCTCGGTGTCCAGTGAGTTGGCTTTATGTGTTGGCACTCTGTTTTCTTGCTCACCGTAACCATTATATTATCTTGCTGTTTGAAATGGTGAGAAACGTTCTGGTGCCTTGGTACTGTTTCTAAGGAAATTCTTTTTATTTACAGGAGTTGCTTTAGCAGGTAGTAGTTGTAGTTGTTTCGTGTTTGAACCCGTATGTGAGTTTTTGCGGTATTCTTGGCTTGGTCCGGTAGGTTTTGAAATGTTTGAAGTATTATTGGTTCTGGAAATCGGGCTTGATATTTCTTGAGTCGGTGTGGTTAATTCTTCTGAACTTTTATACCTTGTGTTCCTGGCCTTTGACATTTCTGTTGTGTTTTTATGGTGTCCTAATACATTCATTGGAGATCTGTTATCAGTCAGTTTGGGTAGGCCCACCATGTCTTGACCACTGGTTTGAGTATTCATTTTAGGTGTCTGTCTAGGTTTGTTTTCATCATGGCTTATATTTATTGGTCCTTTGGTAGGCATAACCACAGGCAGCAGTCTTTGATCTTCTAGGTCTGGGCCTAGAACTTCCGAAGCTTTAGGTGTAGTGAATGCAATTTCAGATGCATGTTCTGGTTTTGGAGCTGTTATGGTTTTTGGGCCTAGGCCTATATTTCTATTGCGCTTATCAAGGTCTTGTAGGCGCTCTACTGTCCAGACTTCTCCGTCAATAACGAGCCTGTTGAATCGTAGAAATGCTCTATAGTTCTGAGACCTTGCATCTATCAAGTGCTTCTTTAGGTACTGGCGCTCTGTTTTTACTTTTTCCGAGAAATCCTCCGAAATCGCAAAGCCACTTCCTTTTAAGTATTTGCAATTGCGTAGGATGGCTGTTTTTGTTTTGAAGCTAAGAAGTTTTAGAACAATAGGCCGGTTGTCAGATTGTTTTTGCCCATGTCTAGGTAATGTGTTTGGACCCACACGGTGGGCTCTTTCGATTTCCCATTCTTCTAGTTCTATGTTAAGATACCTTTTTAGTATATCTCTAACCTTATTCTCAGCCATATCCCAAGTCTCTTTATGGTCCTCAGGTATCCCATAAACAACTAGGTTGTTCCTCCTGGTCTGGTTTTCGAGGTAGTCTACTTTGTTCTCTAGTTCAGTTACCGTAGATTGTAGGGATAACGTTTTTTCAAGAACTTCAACATTTACTGTTTTAATCAAAGTGGCCAAACCTTGTTTCAGTTCCTTGAGATCTTCATCCGTATTTTCATGTTTTTCTCTTAGTTGGTTAACTGCAGTGTTTGTTTGGCGGACCAACTGCAAGAGTTCAGTTTCAGTGTTCATTTTATTAGAGGCTGAGCCTAGGGCCTAGGCCTAGGCTAGGCCAAGGTTGCAGACCTTCTGAGGATGAGTAGGCCTAGACGAGCTACATGTCTTACTCTTAAGTATAGTACGAATGTTATTTAGACGTTCTATTCTCCTTGTTTACTGCATTCTTAGTGGTTTCCTGGTTATTGTTAGGCCTATAGTCCCTACCCTCTTTGTTACACGCACACGCACTAAGGAAGTGAGGTTATGTTTACGAAAACGTTCTTTACTTTATTCTTTCACTTGATTCTAGCTGTTGCCTGTTTACCGATCTTTTTCCAGATATGAAAAAAAGATCAGTCTTCACTTTCTAGGTTATTTAAACACTATTACGCCAATATCCATGTAATTAACTATGTTTATTCCGGGACCCAATCACGCCTGTTACTTCCCAGTCCACCGCCGCGTGAGTTGTGACACAGCAATATTTTTACCAAGCGAGACAATATCCCACTTGGTGTATTGGCGGGACTTAAAATTGAATATCGGGACTCCTAGATCCAGGGATGGTCTTAGAGGATTTGAGACCTTGTGCCAATTAAATGCCAGTGCCAGAGAGCACAATTTTACCAATGGAGAAAAGCTGACAATCGTGATTAATGTGTCCGTCATTCGAGGCATGTTACGACCGTATCATTGCGTATCACTCGTATCATAACCAAAACCAGTGTGTATACGAAAGTTTTTTAGCCGGAGCAGTGTCTATACGGCGTATACGCCCGTATACGCACCACTACACCACTGTATCATGGTGATAACACAGAAAAGTGATGACACATGTATGCACTTTGGTGATTAGCAGTTAATTACCCGAGATAAAGAGTGAGTTAGGTAGGTAAAGTGTTGACTTCAAAATTAATTAAATTTAACATGCGCTTCAGCAGCATTGTTTAATAATCGGCTGTACTCGCAAGCGTTACAAAAGACTATAGGGTACTAGCAACACCAAAAGACAACAATGGAACAAATGAATTGAACTGATGGACAAACCATCAGCTGTAAAAATAATAAAATTGCAACCATAAAAAAAACAAGTGTAGCAATAGTAACTGCTCGCCATTTAAAACTTTTCATGATAGACAACGACTAGGGTTGGAATTCATAGTCGGCCCCTACACCTAGGGGCGCCCATTGTTACCAAGGATACAGTTGTTTGCATGTTTTCCCATAAACAAAACAAATCTATAGCAACAATGGGTGCCCCTTGGTGTAGGGGCCGACTATCAATTCCAACCTAAGTGAAAGTTTTGTATGTGTATTTGTTTGTTTTTTGATTTGTTTTCCAAAATCAGAAGAAATTATTTTTTGACAGCTTGTTGTTTGTCCATCGATTCAATTCATTTGTTTCATTGTTGTCTTTTGGTGTTGCTAGTGCCCTATTAATATCTAGGCATAGTTTCAGAATAAGCAGTGTGGCACGCAACACTGGACTAGGACAATGAAATCAAACTAAATGGATTGTGAACGACTACCACGTGCCACCAATAAAATAGAAGAGAAAGTGTGGTAATAGGCCTCCTAATTTGACTATTGCATGTCCCTAAAAAGCTCAGAAGCCAGATACCTTTTTGAGTGTGTTCTGCAAATGTATCCGAGCGATCAGAGCACGCTAGCACTGGTCCTTTAATTAATGAATCCGAGCATGGTCTGTAGCATTCTTTTAATGCCAAGCAGCTCTGTCGAGCGAGCTTGCAATGCTCGGGATTTGATATCAAATTTACAGAGCAAATCAAAGATGGCGTCGTACAGCTGTCACGTTCGGAACATAAACATAACCTCGAAATTGTTGACAATCGTGTAGGATGTCCAATTCTTTTGAAAATATATATTTGTTCGACGCATCGACGGGAGAAAATATAATCTTAAACGTAACAATAGAAGTGGCAATAAGAATGCAAAATGGTAATTGCAATTTATTAGTATGGTTGTTGTATTATTCTAGCTTTGGATATACAAAGTATCTAGGCTAGTATAGGCTTTCTCTAGACCTAGGGCGTACCCAAATTAGATGTTTTTGTTGCTTGCCTGTTTTTGTTTGCTTTTTGATTGCCTGTTTGCCATTTTGTCAACAAACACGAAATTCCCGCCGTCTTTGGAACTCTGAGGCATTCTTTTATTCAGATGACGATCGGAAAATCTGTGACGTCACCGAGCATGCTCGGTCAGATTTACAGAGCCATTTGAAGAACACACTCTTTGAGTGTGTTAACACCTAAGTCGACAAAGAAGTTCTCCTCGTGGAAAGAGATCTACTTTATCGACTCTGATACTCAAAAGTAGGCACGGTGAAGCAAGGTGAGCTATCAGGCCAATTCAAAATGGTGCCTTTCAAATGACACACTCGTTAGGGCGCGACATTGCCGATAGGAGCAACGGTGGCGCTGCCATCGGTTACTTTGGAGGATAACAGAACAGTGAAATGCCCTATGATAAATTTGTTACATTGGCTGCATGTTGCCTTTCAGTTGTACTTACGCGCTTGAAATTGGTCTGCTATAATTTCTGATGCGCTGTTCATTATTTTTTCTATGCCGGCTCTTTTTGATTATCTTGTTTATCTTATTTACGAACAAACATATGTGTATGAACTAAATCAATTAATAACTTCTAATCTGCTAAAAGCAGACTTGTAGGTTTACGGTATGCCTCAGAAGTGCAGGTGTTTGCATGTGATGTGCTATATTGTATACACCATTGGTGTTCGATTCATTCCAAATGTAGATTTAAAAAAAAAAAAACAGTCTCGCGAACAAAAATCCAAATTTTTAACATTCCTTTATTAAAACTTCCGATAAACATTGGAACATTGGAAACATTGGTTGTAATTCATAGTCGGCCCCTACACCTAGGAGTACCCATTGTTGCTATGGATTTGTTTTGTTTACGGGAAATAACATGGAACAACTGTTACCTTGGTAACAATGGGCGCCCCTAGGTGAAGGGGCCGACTATACGGAAGTGCTTTCTTCTTGTCTAGGCGACGCGAGCGCTTCCACTACGCAACTCTTACTGCAAGCCTCGAAGTGTAGGCCTATACATATTGTTTATTAATTACTATGTAATGGGCTTGGACACAATTTGAGATATTATCACTTACAATGTTGAGTCTCTTTTGAAATGGGTGTTTTTTTGTGTACCCTATTTTAATGTGTTATTTAGATGATCTTCTACGTTTTGTGCTTGCAGGCGTTTTTTTGTAATTTTTTGCATTTTTGTTTGATATAGAATTTACCAACATAATCGTTCGAAAGTAATTATTTACGTATTAATTAATGAGCGCTACACTGAAACTTTGATCACAGTACTTTGCATGCACTTATAGACTGTAACGCCATACATTGTTTGGGTAGATATGTGCTTCTGTGCGTTGATACAAAAAATTGGTTATGTGCAATGGCGTCTGGCGAACGTGCCTGTGTTTTTAAAGGCCTTGTCTCAGCTTGGCTGCACCGCATGTTATGTACGCTCTCTCAAGGACGAATATCATGACGTCACTATCTATAATGGCGGCAACAAGGAATACTTTTTATTGTCTTTGGTTACAAACAAGTGCAATATCGGCCAATCCGCACAAAGCTGGGCGATGCGCGCAATGCGTTAGTACTCCTTGGCTCTAGGGACAAGTTTTCCCGCTAGGAAGAGTATCTATAAGCTCTGCGATCAGAGTAAGTCCTTGATCCAGCTTGATCGGACATCTGGTGGCTAAGTAAATCGAGTTTTAAAATATCGCTGCACAGAAACAAGTGCGTCTAAAATGACGTCACTGCCAATGGTGACGTCACTGGCCGACAACTCCTCGAATCAACCCGAGCGGACAGATAAGAAATGTATACTGGCCACGCCGTAAGAGGCAAGGTGTCCCCTAAAATCCTGGGAAGAGACGGTTGCTCCACACGGTCTATTTCAACGGTATTCACCGCGGTATTTCACTATACCTGTGTTGTTATTGTCCACTGCATTGACTGCACCAACCGTGAATGAAATGCGACCCCACCACGTCTGACAACAGGAGTGCGATATTATCACTAAAATACTTTAGGCAAGAGAACGGGATGCAACTAGATTTAGGTTGGTAGTTGTCACACGCGTCACTTCCCTATTACATAATCCGTGACGACAACACCTTGCAAGTTAATTTGACGGGACTAAAGCCGGCTCCCGTTGCAAAGCGCTTAGCTCTCTAAACACTATCAGTCTATCACTTGCAGCTGTGCATTTCGTTTCGAGAGGTCCAATAAATAAGCCATTCCGAGTTGTTGGTATTAAGACATAGGTAATGCAAGCACTCCAATGTACATAATTTTGATGTGTAATTATTGTTTCGTAGTCAAGTACAGATAACTAGGAAAACGTTCTGTGTGACGCGTTGATAAGCGAGCGCGTCCATGTCCACGATTTTTCTGGGGAAAAGTTCTCGAAGCTATCGTCATTGTTCAATGTAAGAGATAAAGGTAAAAGTGTAAAATCAACACGGACAGATAACTAACAACAATATGCATTCAAATTTGAGTTCCGCTTCCGACCAAGTTCAACATATTGCGGAATTTTCGGCTTATTTATCGGGCCCGGTTTCACCAAAATGTTTAGTCCCAAGATCAGCTGGAGACTTTCTCAAAACAAACATGGCGACTACTAGAAGATACTAGATAGTTAGGTGGCTCGTTGGTCCAGTGGTTATCATCCCTGCTTCCCATGCAGACGATCCCGGGTTCAAATCCTGCTTCAGGCAAAAGTTTTTTAATTTCTAATAAGGATTCGATTCCTTCACTTCTTGGCTTAGGAATAAGTAAACGGTGACTTTGGAGCCGTCCTAGCAACGAAGCACTCAATAAATTCAAAGTTGTTCTGAATCGGCCTTGTTGATTCTGGCATTTGTCCGCAGGTGCTCGCACTGTCCAATCACTGATTCATATGTTTCGTATTTGAAATATCAATCTTTGATTGGTAATCGCTCACTCGTCGATGGTGTTCGGAGCCTACAGGGTTGGTTTCTTTAGTCGCTTTAAATTAAAGTCCCCCACTGAAAATCAGTCTTGTTCCTGAGTGGGTAGACTCTAAAAATAAGAATGTATTTGTCTATAAGAATTTATACCACACATTCTTTTTTGTAATGTTTAATAAAGTTTTATAAATGTTTAATAAATAGGTAACCAATCCAACATTATTAAATCGAAGATAAATTAAGGTTGGTGAATTCAGACCTTCGCCCCAGGCACAGTTTGGATGAGGTCATTGCATTGACACTGGACACCAACCGACCCAAAAACAATTCCGGCCATTATGGCCTGTCCACACTTTACGTCCTATCGGTTTTTACGATGGTCAATATTGATACAGTAAGAACCATTAGCGCCGCACGACACTGATGTGGAGATAGAATAGAGCCTAGGCTGGGCTAGGCCTGAATCATTGATGTGTTCTACGCAATCAATGTGTCCACGTGTCATTAGTGCGTAGAGAAACCATCAGCGTATTAGCGTTCATTTATTTATTATGATGAATTATTGATTATTTAGTGAATCTGTTCATTGATTCACCTATTGTCATCAGGAATACGTAAGTGTAAAAAAAGTCAGCTTGATTGGACATTGAGAAGTTGGTGAAATATCGATTATAAGATTCCGTCCAGACAGACAGACAAACACATGAAGCTAATATAAGCGTTGTAAAATTGCGCCCGGTAGAAGCCACCATGCATCTTGTATGTTATGTTTGTTGAAACCATGGTAACCAATCTGGTAACAAATTCGGACCTAAGAAAACAAAGACTTCTGGGCCCGGATACACAAAAAGTCTTAACTTTGGCCTGGCCTAGCTTTAGGACCACCACGCCATTGGCTGATACGGACTTGCACACAGCCTCGACAAAATCACGAAATCGAAAATAACACACACTTGAGACCAAAAGTCCCCCCCCCCCCCCCCCCCCAAAAAAAAATCATTGATGTATGCATGTATTCATTATACTTCAACCTCATTTAATACATGGATGGAAGTTGATAAGTGTTCCTGTTCTTGGCTGTCCATTTTCAATAATCCCAGAGTAGCTGACACGACTATAAAAACGATTTTTTCCAAAATCTTCACCATCTTTTTAAATCTTAAAAACAACATTCCAAAACATTTTCACCATAAACTGCTGCCTCTGAAAAATAACTAAACAATTAACAATGGTAAATTGTCAACCTTTTCATCGATAGCTGCGTCCCAGCTGCGTTCCACCGTGCGGATCACAAGGGCCTAATGCTGGCCCGACCTAGTTACGTTTACGTTATCAATCACCTCAAACACCTCAGATCCTTCAATTTGTAAGAGATCTAATCCCATAGTCAAGTTGCATTGAGAAGGAATAAAATACACACATTCAGGCAGTGACGTATCCAAGGGGGGGGGGGGGGGGAGTTATGGGGTTCAACTCCCCCCCATGCCAAAAAATGCACAAAGAGAAGGAAAGGAAGAAGGAAGGAGGAGGAAACTTAAATATTTTAGTATTTAATTGATAATATTACCTATATTTAATTTTATTTGTAATGATTTTAAATTCTCTATGACATTGTCCGATTCTTAAACGTGTTTACAGACGTTTAAAACGTTATATTATGTGAAGAAAAAAATCGCCTACCACAAATTGGCTTCTCCGGCGGCTGGGGGTATCGCCCCAGACCCCTACCTGCTTGGGATGTTCGACCCCCCCTCCCCCCTCCACCAATGTGAATTACTGGACACTCCACTGCATTCAGGTTCTAGTGGGTTATAGGGATAAACATCTAGTTATGCTTGGTTAGTGTCGGTATTTTGTATCTAGCAGTAACAGTACCCATAAACTAGTTCTCAATTATTTTCCCAGATAAAATTGTATTTTTTTATTTTTTTATTTTACATACAAAATTAAGCCGCACTGGTACATGAAAAACTACATGAGGAAATAATGTTTTATGAAAAGAAAAAAAAATGGGCGAATTTAAGTACATAATTATGTACCTTTCTTACAATTAACCCTTCTTAAAATAACATTATATGAAGTACCTTTTGAACTGACATGATCATATGATTATTCAATCTTAAAAACTAGACATGTAAGGGGGAAGTACACTATACAGTTTTTAGCTGCGCATTGATGCATTGATAAGTTAATCAATGGGATGTTATAGCGATACTTAAACTTCCTTCATTGACAGTATAGTGTTCATATTAATCCTCCATGATAGGAAATCACTCAGATGGTCAGTTTGTCTGTTTATCTTATCAGCATAATATTATGATATACATTTCCGACTGTCTGCTCTCAGTACACAAGATAACATTTAGCGATACTTCCTGTAGATGCATGAATCATACTAACGTATTTTAGACGGTCAGCTATCCCCCCAAATTTAACAGAATGGTCTCACTCGGCCGCACCAGTCGAGAAGAGGCTAAAAATATTCATAATTTCTACCTGATTACAACAAAGGCAATCCGGAAATTGAAATCGGTAGCTTTTACTTTTTATAGCCAAAAACGGTAAAAATGAATTATTTAAATACTACAAGACTAGTTGACTGATAACGCTGGGACAGGTGTCTATTAATAGGGAATGCTCACACGTTTTTTTTTTATTTGTTTACTGGTTACCTCAAGTTATAATAAACGGGAACTAATTGGTTTCAACACATTCCATTTATATTCCACCCGTACTGATTAAAAACTGCTTTATCGTTGCACTTATTGTTATGCTGCCTTGGAAATAAAACACACACACAGTGTATTCCATTCCCTAATTCAATGCATCTTTAAAAACAATCAGTTATATAGCAAAAAAACAATTATGTGTGAGTTAAAATTGCGGATATCGAGTTTTTAATAACTATGGGCTTTCAAGTGTCTTCTATTGGATAATTAGATCCTTCAGTATTCTAAAAGAAAGAATTTACACACTAAATATGCGTCCACATGTAAAAACAAGTAAAGATTGGCACATAGAACACATTTTCACTTATAAAATCATGTTATATTATGCTTACAAGTATTATTTTTGTCCTTCTAGCCTTCCGAGTATATAAGCCAGTCGGTACTCAAAGCTGTCAGAAGTATCAGAGCAACATCACAGAGCCAACACAATGAGCAAGTATGTACTTTTGTTTACGTTTTCTGTTGTTAAAACTTCCCGTTTAGGCTCCGGAGAATTTGTTCAAAATGAATGCCGAAACTTAAGTATCAAACGACGCCGTTTTGTAAGATTCAGTTACTAATTACATAATTAAAATAATGTTGAAAATATATTCAATTGATATATTTTATTAATGTGTTGCTAGTGCTACTATCTCTTCAATACCAATAGAGGTGGCTCAGCGGTAAGACGCGAGACTCTAATTCGGGAGATCGCCGGTTCGATTCCGGCCACCGGCAGTCCTGACTGACGTTTTATCCGAGGTTTTCCTCAGTCGTAAAGGCGAATGCTGGGACTAAGTCCTACTATCAGCCCTCGGACATTCCTTCCCAACTATCCAAACACGCTTCTATACCTAGTTAGTCACCTGAAGATGGGCACATCAGTTAAAAGCTGATTTGCACCCTATAACGGGTATTGCTACGAACAATAATTATGTCTTCAATAATTAATGTCGCTGAACGTGCCTGTTTTTTGTTCCAGAATGTCCGAACAGGTGCCGCCACCGTACAGTGATGTACCTCCAGGCTCGGCACCACACGAGAACCAACATCAACCGCAGATGGTGATAATGCAACAACCGGCGAACAATAGTGAGTGTTCTACAGCAATAGTCAAGGTGTCGTGTGTTACAACTACCAACCTAAATCTTCAGCACCATACAGTATTTTTCCTGGCGTTCTTTCACTCATTCGTAAATGAAGCCTTCCGCTTAGTAGAGTGCACAAGCCTCAATGGTCACGCCCGCTGTTCCATGTAACCAACAGAACAGAGAAAATTATCCCTATAGGATCTGTTTCAATTAGATGGTAGCAAGTGAACTGCAGAAGTGGAACATTTGGTTGGTAGAATTGGACTAATGTATTTCGTAAGCACGAGAGTACTTACGTTGGGGCCACTATACGTTGTTGTTATGTTTCAGCTGTGATTTACACTACCATGCCACCTATAGGCCCCGACCCTCTACAGACCAAATGTCCCTCCTGTCAACACAGTATCACTACTAGAGTGGAGAAAGTCAATGCCAACAAAGCTCACATCGCAGCCCTGGTACTGTGTCTCGTGGGGTATGTGCTAAACTCTTATTATTATTCTTAATATCACTCGTTCAGCGGTGGGCACGTGATAACAATTCAGAGGACCGATAGAGGTGGCTCAGCGGTAAGACGCGAGACTCTTATTCGGGAGGTCGCTGGTTCAATTCCGGTCACCGGAAATCCTGACTGAAGGTTGTTCTGAAATTTTTGTCAGTAGTAGAAGCGAATGCTAGAATTTTGCCCTACGAACAACTCACACATTTCTTCCCAACTATCTAAACACTATTAAAACTTGGCTCTCTTCTAGAGCACCAATTGGTTACGGAAAAGGGGGCGCAACTTTACAACCGGCTAATCCTAACTCTGTTCTGGAATGAGGGCCCTGAAGAGGGGCACAGCAGTTTGCCACCCTATAAAAAGGGTGCAACGGAGACGAATGCATAATTAACGTGGATGTGTTTTCATTTTTACAGTTGCTGCCTCTGCGCTTGTATACCCTACTGCATGGACAGCTGCAAGAATACCAACCATTTCTGTACCAACTGCAACGCATACATAGGAACTTTCGCGGCGTAAAGTTTACGCTTTATATTTGATGATTTTTCCTTTATGTGTCATAAATGAATACCAGGCCAATATAATATTGTCTTCGGTTTTGTAAATCAGAAGATTATTTTATGATTTCCTGGTGACCTGTTACTTACAAGAAAAGTGGAGTTCATGTACGCCGTAAGAGCACCAGAGCTTTGATTATTTGTGTGTATATGTGTTACACTTATAGATATGTATAGAAATCAACACACATTTTAACGAAACTACATAAGAAAAACGTTCATTAATTATGTTCAAAACATATTTTTGATCGCACATATGTATTATAACTTTACTCAGCCATTTGTATTGATTGTTATACCTGATCATATCATGTACGCCGTAAGAGCGTCAACGCTTTGATTATTTGTGTGTATGTGTGTTATACTTATGGATATGTATTGAAATCAACACACTTTTTAACGAAACTACATAAAAAAAGTTCATTAATGGTATTCAAAACATATTTTTGAGCGCACATATGTATTACAACTTTACTCAGCCATTTGCATTGAATGTAATACCTAATCAGTAATCAAATCATATCGTGTCGTAATTTATATTATTACTATCATTTTCAATTGATTCAATAAGCTATTTCATATTATTTCTTTATCTTTATGAATATGCCAAATGTTGTATTTTAAATATAATTATTTCTTTTTTATTAAAATAATATTAATTTGCCAATTGCATTTTTTGATGGAGTTTACTTATATTTAACCTAAAAGACCTGTGATTAAACTTGATCGTTTCTAGGTTTAAAGATTACACTGTCACAACTCACAAGATACATTGAACCATAATGTAAGCTTGAAATAGTAAATAGAAATAATATAGATGATAGGGTTTGTTGCAAAAGATCGTCTCGACCAATAGGTATCACGCTCGCATATGCACAGTACTTAGATAGTGCTGCTACTGTTGACTTGTTTGACCCCTTTCTCCCCACCGAGTCAACCAGGCCCATATACTGCCAGGCTGTGTCAAACACAACTAAGTACACTCCATTCAATTTACTTAGATTGGGATTTATTGTATTGTCTCTATTATCCTTTGATTTATCATAATTAATTATACTGTTGGGGCTGAGAGGAATTCGTGAAGAGAATAAAATGTCTTATAGAAATGAGAAAAGATTTCAAATTGTCTTTGAATGAGGGAATGGAGGGAGAGATAATGTATTGTTGTGATGCTTGTTGTGCAGAGTGAGCTTAATACCTGTGCGGGCCTTTAGAGAATAGAGATGAGTTGTGGATGAAGGTGAGTCTGAATGCAGAGTGGTTACTAGAATTCAGTCTTATAGATTTAGTATGTTTAGTGCACGGTGAAAAGCTCCAAATAAATACATGTATTGGGCTAACTGGGGCTAGTATGATGCTCCATAATATAATATTTACGACCACCACTAATCCTTGTATGAATATGACAATTCATCACTATTCGTGCCTCGTGCCCGTTTGATATGCATACAAATCTAAAAAATGTATTACAATTAAATTAAACATAAATACAAGTAGAATAAATATATAGAATACTTAAACATTTTTAATTAGTGATCCTCTTCAGGTTACTTACTATAGGAATACTGGACTTAAGAATGACAAGAACAGTTTGTAAAACAATGCCAGCATTTGCCTTTTGAGTTTTGATTGAGATAACCCCTTTAGTCATGATAACATGACCAGTTATGATATATAATAATAATAATAATAATAATAATAATAATAATAATAATAATAATAATAATAATAATTATAATAAAAATAATAATAATAATAAAAATAATAATAATAATAATAAAAATAATAATAATAAAATGGTCATATGATAGATGAATATAAAGAACAATTACAAGCGTGTTATTAGGGTATTTTAATGTTTTCAGACGTTTTGAGACCTCACTGCAGCGGTATCACGCAAGAATGTAAGTCAGAGGTAGTTGAATCGAGTTTCGGTGGTACAGTTGCTATCAAAATCTTTTATAGCCGTCTGAACTGAACCTGAACCCGCACAAACCTAAGTTTTTTGGTTCAGCTAATTTCTGCATGTAACAATAAAAATATCTTATTTTGTAGTATCGAAGGAGTTATGAATAAATAATAAATATTAATAATAATAATAATAATAACTCCTGAAACAAACCTCTCCAGAGCGAACATGGTTTCTGTCTGGAAAAATGGGACTATGGGACGACTTACTATGAATCCTAGCCAAAAAACACATGTTTCATGTGTATACTGGGAATGACCAATGGAGGAATATTTGGATTCGAAATGTACAAAACGAGATGTACACATAAACACACAAATGCATAAAAAAAAATTAAAAAATCATAGGAATTTTAACTTTTATTATCATATCTCAAGAAATCATAACATCATTAAAAAAAATTGGAAGAGAATATATGATATCTTGAGTACTGAAGAAAGTGTTTTTATTGTAGTATGATTGTATGTATTATGTCGACAAGCCTCGACAACGCACGTCTCTCATACACTCTCCTCTTGTCGTGCAAACTTGAGTAAATAGTAGTGACCAGGGCGATTCTGTATGGGCGACGATAAATTTATCAGAGGTTTTATTCGTTACTGAAGGCGAATGCAAGGCGGTGATTGGCTCATCGCCTTCTTCTAACAACAGCTGAAACCGGTTATAAACGTATCGTCGCCCATACAGAATCGCCCGAGCTTTGATTGTTGCCTATGTTCCTTTCTGCAGGCGTACCGTCTAGTGTCGCCAGCGGTGAACACAAGAACTAACTCCGGCGAACACCGCAAACCCGCGCCATTTGAAAGATGAAAGTTATTCATTCTTTCTGCTTCAAGTGTAAATGTATAAGAGTATGCTAGGACAGTGCGTGCGTGCGCGTATGATAGTGTGGTGCAGGGTACACAAGAATATTATTGTACCATGTACTGTGGTGGCTCCTACGCATATTGGGAGGCACGGCACCTATCCTACTATTGATAGGGGTTGGCTCAGCGGTAGCACCCGTTACTCTATTGCTAGAGATAACGACTGCAATTCTCACCCACTTTATTCTGCCTATAGTAGTTTTGAGAGGTTGTCTACAACTCTACATTCATAAAGTGAATCTGAAATTGGTTCGTAAATCGACTTCGAGTTTATGTCAACTATTCCACTACCCTTATTTGTATTAGTTTGTGAGAATGTGCACATCTGCAGAACTTATATAACGTTCTCCGCACAACTGACAGGGATAAATCACACTAAAAAGGATCGTTTTTCTTAAAGGAGGGCGGGAGGGGGCTCACATGGTGATCCTGATGACCCCTCTAAAACCTAGATCTATACAGTATAAAATCTTACGTAATATTTTTATTTTTATTAGCACGCAAAACAAGGATTGCATCTGCTTACTTTCTCCCCTTTCATTTAAATGATAATGTAAAATTTCCTTTCTTCTAAATAGCTTTTCTTTTTCGCTGCTTAATTTTTTCTTTTTTCCTATCTTTCTATAACCTATCTGTTTTGCTTAATTGTGATTATAATTGTTCATATAACGTTTCTGTTAGGACGTTTACCTCCTCCACAGTTGCGTACCCTTTGTACTCTGCTATTATCAATCCCCCCCCCCCCCCCCTCCCCTAGAGCCACACTACAACACTCGCGCTAGATGACTCAACTCATTACTCAAGTCAAGTCAGTCGCGGTCGCGCTCAGCGTACGGCCGGAGGTGGATGTGTCGCTGCTGTTGTCATGATTCCAGGTAAGACTGCATCAAATTTTAGCTAACGATTAAATTTGCATTCTCTCTATCGACGTGGCTGATAATTAATTAACACAACTAATTAAACGTGGTGCTGTCAGTACAACGATAGCGCTGCGTATAAGAGCTGTGGGACATTTAAGGAGTTGTCTCTACTTGGTCCAAAGTAATAGCCGTCTGCGATCCAGCCAGAGTCGGTATTTCGACGAACCTCAAAGTGGTGCGCGCGCACCTTGCAGCCAGTGTGGAGGACGCACCTGTGCGGGGGAGCCCACGGTCCAGGCTAATATTGGACCGGGGGGGAGCATTCACTGTGATGGGTCATTGTGTAGAAACAGCTACAGTTAAAATATAGCGTGAAAACGAATAAAAATTTGGTTTGAATAAATCTAAATATTTTTTATATGGAATTGGAAATTGGCAAGTGTAAAAAGAACATAATAGTAAATATTAAAACATCTTGGGTATTGCATAATCCCAAGTCTACAATTTTGAAGTTTCCAAAATAAAACAAGTCAAGAAAAATTGTAAATACAAATATTTTCAAAACAAAATTAAAAAATGGATTTTGGTTTCAAATTGGGATTTTATTACAAATCCAAATTTCAGTAAATTATCCAATAATAACTTAAAATGATGGATGTCTTATAACTTGAAGTAACCCTCGTGTATGTAAACAAAATCAGAAAATTTGTTTTTCCAAAATAAAGTTTTAAAGCTGTGTCTTAATTACAAATCCAAAATGTGTTAAATATTATATACCTCCCACACACTCTCCCAACTTAAATGATAAGAAAAATTGGATCTGTTGAAAAAATATATTATTTGTTGTTGTTATTATTATACGAAATAAATGTTTTGTGTGACCCCCGCAGGTCCGAGGCCACGTCCTGCCCCCAGCGCTGCAGATGTACGGCTGCCGCGTGATCCAGAAGGCGCTGGAATCCATCTCGCCCGAGCACCAGCAGGAGATTGTGAAGGAGCTTGACGGTCACCAGATCTGGGCAAAATAGTCAAATATTTTTATTTTTATTACAAACTACTCAAGTCCATCTATTATAGATACAAAATACAAGATACTTTTTTAGCCTAGTATTTTCAATACATAACGGAATTGTATTTTGAAAAATACTCAAAATAAAATACATTTGCTTATGCTATAATATTATTAGGGAAATAAGGAACATCCTTCACAATCACAATAGAAATACAACTTTGGAGTCTGGTTTTGGACATGTTTCAGTAATATGAAGAGATGAGGGCCTAACCCTTTGCTGTCACATTTTTCCGTTTAATATTATTATTGACATTGTTGGTTCATAAGAAGTACATTTTGGACTAAAATAGGTGGGCACCAGAATTGGAAAATTGAAAGAAAAAAAAATAGTTTTTAATCGCATGTAACTGCAGGAATTGTGATGTTGAATCTCGTTCAACACAGGACTAGACCGGAAAGGGTTAACAACATGTTGTCTGTGTTTAAAGGTGTTTGCGCTGTCGACCACCCGTACGGCTGCAGAGTGATCCAGCGCATCTTGGAGCATTGAACACCCGAACAGACGACCCATCCTAGACAACTACACCAGCACGTGGAGCAGCTGATACAAGTACGGGAACTATGTTATACAGCACGTGCTCGGTACATAAAGCAGTCTGTAGTAAAACTCAGGCATTGGGTTCACAAAGATGCTTAATTTATAAGTTTTCTTGTTTTAAGCAAATAGTCATGATATAAATAATCACATATCGTTCCGAAAAGTTATGAAAATAATATGTAGTAAGATATTGACAATAAAACTAAAAATATTGGAATTTTGAATGTGTAGGCCTAGTATAACCAAGTGATGGTTTATTTTGCTATGATTTGCTTTTATAGGAGTTAGCATCTATGTGAATCCAGCCAAGCAGAGTATGTACAAATACACACACCTTTCAAACATGCATATCATAACTAAGTATAGATTTAAATAAAAGCCTGCGTTAAGGTTTACACATTAAAATATGTGTGGCTGGTCAACTCAAGTGTAACCAGTGTTGCCGTGTTGGTCCACCGCCGCATAGTTATATAGATGTCATAATGCACAATATCCAGACATTGAATTGCCAGTCCCGGTGGTCTAGTATGGTGTATGGTCTAGTGTGAAGGCGCCCACCCGGCAAGTGGGAGACCTGGGTTCGATTCCCAGTCAGAGTTGGTTTTTGTATCAATCATTCATCAGCATTCATTTAAAATTTTGATCACTTTTGAAGTCTATATTTATAAATTTTCGAGAGGAAAAATCATGATTTTGAAATCCGCCATACTGGCAGTATTTCTTTATTAGGATGGAGTCATATGGTCATAAATAATACATATATACCATTTTATTAAACATGCATACACCCAAACGCTTACAAATGAATACAGTTAGGATTGCAGTCTGGTATCAAACTGCTCGTACTTCCCCAATAACCACAAAAGAAGGGAAAATGTACGTATTCTTTAATAAAAAACGTGCCTTGTTGTAGTTTGACTGGGGCTGTACATCTGTCAAAGAATAACGCATGTGTCCTAATATAAGGCTAGCTCAGCGAGGACAGAAACCTCGCATAGAGCAAAAGGGCAAAAGCTGGCTTGATCTCGATGTTCGGTATAGTTGTCCCAAAACTACCTTACGGATGCTTTCGTCACAGGCGAGGGGCTCGTAGGCAATCAACCAATCAGTGATCGCTATTTGCGCGAGGTTGTCTCGAGGGGGTTCGCTGGTTGGCTCCAGTGCCTCGCCTGTGACGAAAGCATCTGTAAGGTAGCCTTGGGTCATATATATAGGCATAGAGTTTTTAGCAAGAGGTGTCAGAAAAGTTGCCACAGGGATAACTGGCATGTTGTATCATATGTGAGTCGAATTGTGTATATAATTTATTTCATATTTTGATCTACGTATTTTGAAGTCTAAAATTTCAAGGCCCTGCCCTGTGTTATACAATACATGTATGGAGTAAAACTTATATATTTAGCATCTTATGACTGTATTCACTAATGTGCCTCATTATTAATTGATTTGAGACCACTTACAATTTTGAAAATACCATACAAATAGCCTCAATGTTTTTTTGGAGTGTTTTGAGAAGTTTTATGAGTGCATGAGTGCACAGTGGCAGGAATGCTTGCACACAACTATTCACCTAAACAAAGATCATACCCTTGCTGACAATGCAATACAAAAACGTAATAATTCTAAGCCATGGTTATCATAATAGCATGGCACTGATTTCATTTCATTCTCAGTTAGGCGTGCTCTTAAGTTTGTACTTGCAGGCGCGTAACAACTTTGTTTTAAGTAGGGGGGTCAAGAATGTAGACTATAGAGTGGGTCAGAAGCAAAACCTATCTCTAATTTTCATTACAAATTAGTTAGATATATGGTTGGTTAGCTATTATTGCCATCTTTTTACACGACAATCCATTTTGGTGCAAAATCGACTATCTCCAATGTTATTGCAGGAAGAAATCATGCATTAGGTTCAAAACCTACCATCTCCATGCACTAATTAGTTTCAAAACCACGCCATATCCACACACCAATCAGAAAGCTGCTATTAAAAGTGCATCTAATAAAAGTGTAGGGTGCATATTTCAAGGTTGCGGAAAAGTAACCATGCATTTTTAACTAACCCCTGCAAATATAATAAAATCTCAGTACTTAAAAACGCCTACAAGACTGTAATAAAAACACATTTTCTTGATTTCCCACAAATCAGTCATTATTGAGATGGTAGGTTTTGCTCGTTTTTTGATTTGAATAGTTACAGCATTTGTGTTCATTAGAATACATTGAACATACTATAATATACATAGTCTACATTACAATGGTAATTTTAAAATATTACCAAATTAACACAATACTATGGACATTATAGATGTAATCTTCTATAAATT
Organism: Isoperla grammatica; assembly: GCA_945910005.1. Lineage (NCBI taxonomy): Eukaryota > Metazoa > Arthropoda > Insecta > Plecoptera > Perlodidae > Isoperla > Isoperla grammatica. The sequence continues at coordinate 70,007,256 of OX246739.1, read as the reverse complement.
TGTTCTTGGATTGTCTCTAACCGCTTTGGCAGCATCCGTACACTCTTGCGGGACTCGGGAAGGACTTGGAGCGAACCGGGATGTAACTGCACGTTGGCGAGTTCCCCAGGGTTCGTCTTCTTGGGAACGATGGGCGGCAGTCGGAGGCAGCTAGTAGGAGGCAAGTTGGCCAACCAAAGTCTGGTAGATTTCATCTTCCCTCATATTAAAGAGAATCATTTTTCACAACAATTAAGTTGTAGGAAAAAGTATCTAAAACCGTTGAAGAATCATTTGGCATGCCAGTTGCTGTAGTTGGTTAGTTCACAACTTTTTTAACAACGCAACGCTCACAACGTTTCCCGCATGATACCATCTAACATATCTACCAGGTTCAACCATCACCACGGCTCAGCAAATAGTTGATTTACTTAAAATAATTATGTTCAATAACGCAGAATTGAATCAAGATGTTATTACGGTAGTATTTTGGCTTTCGCAGCAGTGGGAGCCCATACTTTCATCCTACTAGTGGGTTTTTTGGGTAGTTGGATACTTGTTGTGGTATTCGTTAAAGAACATGGCCTGGGACAGCAGCTCTTCTCAAGTGCCCGGAAAATTACTTTAGATTGATTCATTATTCAACCCGGAAGGATTTTTGTGAGTTGATGTTATTACTACCTAACTAAACACATTTTTTAAGTTGGAATGTGGTGGGGGAGGGGGGGGGGGGGCGGGCGGGCACAGTGTATAAGTCTTACACCTATGTATCAGTATCATGCACGATTAAACGATTTTGGACCTTTGGTCGGACAATCATGATCGCCCCAAAACCTGTGTCCGTTACTGCTACTATACCTTCATTATAATTACCAATTTATTTTAAAACTCAAATAAATTCTGTTACGCACTCTGATTGTGTATTTAAATTGGAAATAGTTGAAGAAAGTTTTTAGTTTTTGAAAGAATCAAACGTGTTTGTAGATAGCTCAAAACTTTGTTAGATGTAGACATATTTGTTTTGCCAGGGGTGCTTTAGCCCCTGAGCACCCACATACTAGCGCCCCTGAGTGAGGGGTTAGAGAGGAAAGTGGGGTGGTGATCAATTGCCCGCTCCTCCCCTACCCCCCCGTTGTTTCGCGTATGTCTTCTTGTTTTGAATAATGTAATTTTGAGTAAAATTATACTAATTGTGCATTAACTAATGTTTCCCTGGTTCTGTTTCAGATTGTTGTAAATGTCGCTCTCACTGTCAAGATGTTGTATCTCAGTCTTCTGGACTCAATGACGTCTCTTTTAGCACCATTCACATGCTGCTGTACCAAATAGGCCCTACCGATTCTCGTCGCGTCACCTCGTGAATCTCCATGCCGGAGATGCAACGCCAAACTACAATATCTCCTGTGTGCTTGCCTATTCAAGCCGAGCATCCCTGGACCAAATGGGACGGATTTTCTTATGTACTTCTTCAATTCGTGCTTTTGTGTTCACATTTTATTGTACTTAGTTCTTATCTGAATCCTATTGTTGTTGTTCCTGTTGTTTGTATCTAGTTTTTGAAGCCAATTGTTGAGAAAGAATTGCACTAACTTGTTATGCGCTGTGATTGTGTATTTAAATGGAAAATCCTTGGTGACGTAGTATGAACGTCGGTAGCGTCGGTTTGCACAAGTCGTGGTGAGGCAACGCCAACTTCAGGTAACCAAAATAGTAGATTATTTGAGGTTTTTATTTTTTTTACAGGTAAACGGTTTGAGATAGAATTTTTTGGTTGTCAATTCCTTCTTATTAATCGCTCTCTTGATATGCTTTGTATTAAAAAAAAAAAAAAAAAAAATTATTAGATTCTGCCTTTCTGTGAAATTTTTTATATTTTGGGCGCCTGTATCTCTGTTAAAATGACTTCCAGCATATTTTCGTTTGCACGATGTGAAGATAATGAACGCAAAAAAATAAAAAAAATACAGAAACAAATTATGGCCACACGTTTTTTTTGCTACGAGCGCTTTAAAAAATAATTTCCCCCATGTAAACCCTTCGCAACTTTTCTTGTCTGAATATGGAAGACAAAAAGACTGCCGGTTGCGGGTATCGAACCCCGGACCGCGAAAACACTAGTCGGCGTCGCTACCGCCTACGCCACGCCACAGGATGGAAGTCAGATCGCTTACACTATAGTACATAACACACCGCTCTCAATGAATGCATGTATGTATCTCGATTCATTCTTATTGTCATTGTTACATTTAAGAAAGATGGATTTGAGAACAGATGGTCTCATTGGATAAAAAAATATCCAAGAGTACGATCTGAAGATAAAAACTCCGAAAATTGGGGAAAAAACGGCTTCAAAGTTTTTTTAAATTTTTGGAGTTTTTCGTCATCAGAACGTTTTGATTGATTGGTAATCGCGAAAGAGTTGATCGTTTGTGGAAACAATGAGCCGTTTGACAGTTAAAAAATAAACAATGTCTATGCACGTTGATGCATTGATATAAATGCGTGAAAATGGTGGAACAAAAAAGAGTGGGTGTAACGGGTCTCGAACCTCAGACCTCGACCATGCTAAGCGGAGACATACCACATACGCCATAGCACACGATGATACTTCCAGCGCTTACACAGGTACAAGACACACTGCTCTCAATGTTGTGCATTGTTCGGGGTATTCAGTTAGCTTATATCATAACCTCCTATAGCCGTCTGAATTCCGGATACACATTACCAGAAAACGCAGTTTTGGGTCTTTCAAGACTTGACGTTGGGAACATCACTATAACCTCCTATAGCTTTCTGAACTCCTGATACACATCCACAGAAAACGTAGTTTTGGGACCCACGTTGGGAACATCACACTGAACAGCCAACATTAAAACATGTTTCCTCGGCTAATAGTTTATGCAAGGCCAATATAACCATGTTTCATGTATAGAGTAAGAATGTCTAATGAAGAAACTCTAATCATTAATTTCTTAACCCTTTAACAAGAGACGTCACGCGTCGTCAAATACGTGCTCAAATACACTCTGTTTTTTAGAATTATATTCTTTATGGCTATATTGTTTATTTAGGCGATCTTAAAGTTAATTCCGTACGTAGATCTAAACATTGTTTAATTTGAAAAAAATCATCGCCTCGCTATGTTAGTTGTGAACGACGTCAGACGTCGCCGAAATTTTAAAGATTTTCTTGTCAAGTTCCACTTTCGGTACCGATTGTGGATGAACAGTGGTACCTAGTTAGTCGTTGCGACGAACTTAAGGTCAGTATAAAACCCTTGGTGACTTAGTGTGAGCGTCGGTAGCGTCGCTTTGCACAGGTCGTGGTGAGGCGACGCCAACTTCAGGTAACCAAAATAGTCAATTTTTTGAGGTAATTATTTTTTTACGGGTAAATGACTTAAGATAGAATTTTTTGGTGTTCAATTCCTTCTTATTTAACGCTCTGTATATATGTTTCGTATTTTAAAAAAAATATAAAAAAAAAAAAATTCAAAATTCTCCGATTCTGCCTTTCTGTGAGTTTTTTTTTAAATTTTGGGCGCCTGTATCTCTGTTAAAATTACTCCCAGCATATTTTTGTTTTCAGGATGTCTAGATAATTAACGCAAAAAAAAATAAAAAAAATACACAAACAAATTTGAGCCACAAGTGTTTTTGCTACGAGCACTTTTAACAAAAATTTCCTCCATGTAAACCCTTCTCAACTTTTCATGTCTGAATATGGAAGAAAAAAAGACTGCCGGTTGCAGGTATCGAACCACGGACCGCGAAAACAATAGTCGGCGTCGCTACTGCCTACGCCACCCCACACGATGGAAGTTGGATCGCTTACACTAGTACATAACACACCGCTCTCAATGGATGCATGTATGTATCTCGATTCATTCTTATTGTAATTTTTACACCTAAGATGGATGGATTTGCGAACAGAGAGTCTCATTGGATTTAAAAAATGTCCAAGAATACGATCTGAAGATAAAAACTCCGAAAATTGGTAAAAAAACGGCTTCAAAGTTTTTTTAAATTTTCGGAGTTTTTCGTCATCAGAACGTTTTGATTGATTGGTAATCGCGAAAGAGTTAATCGTTTGTGGAAGAAATGAGCCGTTTGACAGTTAAAAAATAAACCGTGTCCATGCACGTTGATGCATTGATATAAATGCGTGAAAATGGTGGAGCAAAAAAGAGTGGGTGTAACGGGTCTCGAACCCCAGACCTCGACCATTCTAAGCGGAGACATACCACATACGCCATAATACACGATGATACTTCCAGCGCTTACACAGGTACAAGACACACTGCTCTCAATGTTGTGCATTGTTCGGGGTATTCAGTTAGCTTATATCATAACCTCCTATAGCCGTCTGAACTCCGGATACACATAACCAAAAACGCAGTTTTGGGTCTTTCAAGACTTGACGTTGGGAACATCACTATAACCTCCTATAGCTTTCTGAACTACTGATACACATCCACAGAAAACGTAGTTTTGGGACCCACGTTGGGAACATCACACTGAACAGCCAACATTAAAACATGTTTCCTCGGCTAATTGTTTATGCAAGGCAAATATTCACATGTTTTATTATATATAGAATATGAATGTAAATGGAGAAACTTTAATCATAAATTTCTTAACCTGTGACGTCCCGTCATTGTAGAACTTGTTAACGGTAACAGTTGAATTACAGTTTTCTGTTGTGCCGTCTTTTTCGGTCTTATTAATTAAGTGAGTTGGTTTTCGTGTGTTTTGTTACCACGATAGTCATTGAGAAGGCGGTGACTGTTTAAATTTGTTGATTTGTGTTGCCTAGCGACGGTAAAAACTAAAAAGTGGTTGGATTGAAGAGTCGTGTTTTGAACGAGGACGAGGTTTTTGGTAGAGTGATTGGTTTGATTTATGCAGTTTGCTCGGGTTATTCATTTCCACGTTTGTGGTAAGTTTCAGTTCGCCAAGTTTTTATTTAGAAGTAATAGTTGCTGGTTGAATTTTAATGTTTGGTATTGTGTATTTCAAATTTAGGCGGTTGTGGAGGGGCCATGACACCGGCGTGAGCTGAATCTAGGCCTAGTACGAGTGGAAGGAGTACGCGGATCGAGGAGCGTACAGTCTTTACAGTGGTCAACGGGTATTGTACAAGCCGCAAGATAAGAGATACGAACTGTTCTGGTCAATACCAGATTCAACTACATGTGTTAATAAGTTATTTTAGTTAAACCGTAATACCATATGTACGGTGGCCACCTTTCTTTTTTTTCTTTGATTAATACTCTTACAAATTTGGATACAAGTTCCACGGACGATTCCGCATCCTCAAATTCATGCTGTAATAAATTGTAAAACTGATTCAATTGTTAGTCCATACCTATTACCCAGACAGGTATTCTTTGTTCCTCCTGTCTGGTGTTTTTTTCTTTCTTTAAAATGAACAAAGTGGCGCCCAAAGAAGTTTTGTGAATGAAGGAGATCCACGACCGTTCTCCACGATTGAACCCCTAGCCGGACCAGTGGTAAGAAGTGGTAAGCGGTGGTGTTACAAACCCTTTAACAAGAGACGTCACGCGTCGTCAAATACGTGCTCAAATACGCTCTGTTTTTTAGAATTATATTCTTTACGGCTAGAGTAATTGAAACGTATGCATTTCTTTTTATTCGTGAAGGAGATCACTTGACACTTATGCGGATTAAGATCTAGACGCCACACACGACACCATTCAACGAGGTTATCGAGATCATTTTGCAATAATTGGCAATCAGTGGCATTGTTAATCACGTAAATAAGCTTTAAATCGTCTGCATACATCAGCAAGGTGGCATTCTTACAACAGGAAGGTAGATCACTGACATATATATTAAAAAGTAAAGGACCTAATATTGAACCCTGCGGTACACCAGATGTAACAGATATAGAGTCTGACGCTTCACCATCAATGACTCCCGATTGTTTACGATTACTTAGGTAACAGGTGAGCACTTTAAGGAGCTGGCCCGACACACCAAAATTAGCTAATTTCTTAATTAAGAATGTGTGGCTTACAGAGTCAAAAGCCTTAGAAAAGTCTGTATATATAGCATCAGTTTGAAGTTTATTGTCAAAATTTTGAGATAATCTGTTAGTCAAGCAGGATAGATTAGTCACTGTGGAACGCCTGGGTATGAAACCGTGCTGACTTAATGGTATGTGTCTGTTGACGTGATGGAGCAAACGTTCATGAATCAGTTTTTCAAAAACTTTAGAAAATACCGGAAGGAGCGAAATAGGACGATAGTTCTGAGCTTGTGTTTTGCTGCCGCCTTTATGGACCGGCGTAACCAGAGCATTCTTCCAGCGATCAGGCACAATTATAGAGGTATGTAAGGGGAGGTGAAAGCTCTTTAGCACATGCCTTAATGATTGAGACCGGGATGTTGTCCGTACCAGGAGACTTGCCAGCTTCAAGATTCCGAAGCTTTGCACATACGTCACGCGTGGTGATGGTAAAGCCACTAAGAGAATCAGAGTTGACACATTCTTGAATAGGAGGCATAGCTGAAATATCGTCTTTTGGTTTGAAAACTGATTTGAAATATTCTGAGAAAAGTTGACAAGTGGCTTTTGTATCATTCGCTATTATGCCATCAGATGTAATTCCAGTGGGAATGCGCCGAGCACGTGTTTTATTTCGAAAGAATCTCCAAAAATACTTGGGAGCACTAGATATAGAATTCTGAACAGTTTTTATGTATTCACGATATTTCACTTTTTGCAATCGTTTGAATTCCCGCCCTTCTCGCTGTACTCGAGATAGTCAGACTGAGCATTATTTCTCTTCCACTTCCTGTGAGATCGGACTTTAGCCTGTAGAGAATTTATAAGTTCACCATCATACCATGACGGGTACTTACAAGGGTTGACTTTGATGTAATCCACAACATCAAGAATTGCACCTTCCAACCTTGATTGGTAATCGCGAAAGAGTAAATCGTTTGTGGAAGCAATGAGCCGTTTGACGGTAAAAAAATAAACCGTGTCCATGCACGTTGATGCATTGATAAAAATGCATGAAAATGGTGGAACAAAAAAGAGTGGCTGTAACGGGTCTCGAACCCCAGACCTCGACCATGTTAAGCGGAGACATACCACATACGCCATAGCACACGATGATACTTCCAGCGCTTACACAGGTACAAGACACACTGCTCTCAATGTTGTGCATTGTTCGGGGTATTCAGTTACCTTAGTTATATCATAACCTCCTATAGCCGCCTGAACTCCGGATACACATAACCAGAAAACGCAGTTTTGGGTCTTTCAAGACTTGACGTCGGGAACATCACTATAACATCCTATAGCTTTCTGAACTCCTGATACACATTCACAGAAAACGTAGTTTTGGGACCCACGTTGGGAACATCACACTGAACAGCCATTATTAAAACATGTTTCCTCGGCTAACCGTTTATGCAAGGCCATTATTAACATGTTTTATGTATAGAGTAAGATTGTCTCATAGAGAAACTTTAATCATTAATTTCTTAACCCTTTAACAAGAGACGTCACGCGTCGTCAAATACGTGCTCAAATACACTCTGTTTTTTAGAATTATATTCTTTACGGCTATATTGTTCATTAAGGCTAAAAGTTAATTCCATACGTTGATCTCAACATTGTTTACTTTGAAAAAAATCATCGCCTCGCTATGTTAGTTGTGAACGACGTCAGACGTCGCCGAGAGTAAAGATTTTCTTGTCCAGGATTTTAAAAATGTTCAAGAATACGATTTGAAAATAAAAACTCCAAAAATTGGGAAAAAACGGCTTCAAAGTTTTTTTAAATTTTTGGAGTTTTCCGTCATCAGAACGTTTTGATTGATTGGTAATCGCGAAAGAGTTAATCGTTTGTGGAAGCAATGAGCCGTTTGACAGTTAAAAAATAAACCGTGTCCATGCACGTTGATGCATTGATATAAATGCGTGAAAATGGTGGAACAAAAAAGAGTGGCTGTAACGGGTCTCGAACCCAAGACATCGACCATGCAAAGCGGAGACATACCACATACGCCATAGCACACGATGGTACTTTCAGCGCTTACACAGGTACAAAACACACTGCTCTCAATGTTGTGCATTGTTCGTGGTATTCAGTTACCTTATATCATAACCTCCTATAGCCGTCTGAACTCCGGATACACATAACCAGAAAACGCAGTTTTGGGTCTTTGACGTTGGGAACATCACTATAACCTCCTCCTATAGCTTTCTGAACTCCTGATACATATCCACAGAAAACGTACTTTTGGGACCCACGTTGGGAACATCACACTAAACAGCCAACATTAAAACATGTTTCCTCGGCTTATTGTTTATGCAAGGCAAATATTTACATGTTTAAGTATAGAGTAAGAATGTCTATTGGAGAAACTTTAATGTTAACCCTTGAACAAGAGACGTCACGCGTCGTCAAATACGTGCTCAAATACACTCTGTTTTTAAGAATTATATTCTTTACGGCTATATTGTTTATTTGGGCGATCTTAAAGTTAATTCCAGACGTAGATCTAAACATTGTTTTCTTTGAAAAAAATCATCGCCTCGCTATGTTAGTTGTGAACGACGTCAGAAGTCGCCGAATGTTTAAAGATTTTCTTGTCAAGTTCCACTTTCGGTACCGA